>CM065719.1:88942080-88979580 GCA_033310375.1 Conus canariensis
GCAGCAGTGTAGTAGTAGTAGTAGTAGCAGACGTAGAAATAGCAGTAGTGATGGTAGTAGTAGTAGTAGAAGTAGCAGCAACAATAATAATAATTATGTAGATGATAATAATAATTACAGTAATGATAATAATGATTACAGTAATGATAATAATAATAATGATGATGAACGAACGAACGAACGAATCTTTTTTAATGAGGGAAAAAGCGGAATAAGCACAAAATGGCTTTTTTACATCCGGCCCTCAAGTAAAGGGAAATATATAGAAAATGCAATGATAACATCAGCGAAACTAATCTAGAATTGAAGTAAACATACATAAACGCTATAAATAGAGGAAACGATTAACACAAAAGAACAGAAGACAATCAATGCCTGGAAGAGAGTGGGAGAGAGAGAGAGAGAAGAGAGGAGAGAGAGAGAGGGAGGGAGGGAGGGAGGGGGGAGACAGACAGAGACACAGAGAGAGACAGACAGGCAGACAGAGAGAGAAACAGGTGGGAGGGGAGGGGTCATCATATATAGTTCATGAAAAAATGGTTATTGGAAGATAGATAAATATATATATATATATATATATATATATATATATATATATATATATATATATACAATAAACATTATCACAACAATAAAATTATAACACATTTCTGGAAAAAGAAAAAAAAATCATTGAACAGGCACCCCATCCTGTAAGCAAAGACAAAAATTTACACTTGACAAGCAGCACCTTGGGAACAATAGATGAGAGAGACCAGTACAGAGGAGAGAGAGAGAGAGAGAGAGAGAGAGAGAGAGAGAGAGAGAGAGACAGGCAGACAGACAGGCAGACAGACAGACAGACAGAGGGAGAGAGAGCAAGAGAGACAGAGAGAGAGAGAGTTTAAGAGCATGAATTGGAAAATTCAGTCATTAGTTGGGTATGAAATGCCCTTTTAAAGCTACATATGCTGGCATGAACATCAAGAGAGGGTGAAATGCGGTTCCACAAGAAGCCGCCAGAGTAGTGAAGACTGGTTTTAAACATATCTATTCTTGGACGGGGTATTACAATTTTATGAAAATGGCGATTTTCATTAAATCTAAATTTCTCTGTAATTGAAGGGGAGCACGACCCGAAAGAATCTTAAACATGAAAAAAGCTTTATTGAATTTAAGCTTCAAGTTTAATGGTAAAATATCCAGATCTGTATAGTCAGAGTATGATAACGTAACCGATTTTAACAAAACTAATTTCAGGGAACGTCTATAAAGACTAAACAAAGGTCTGAGTATATGATTACTTGCTGAATCCCAAATTGTAGATGCATAATTTATATGGGATTCAATATAAGCGTGAAAAAAAATTTTACGTGAATGGCAGTCTAGCAAATGCTTTATCTTGGACAGCTGGTATATCTTTTTTGAAACTGTTTTGCACAAAGTCCGTACATGTTCTGACCATGACAGATTGTTGTCTATAACTACTCCTAAGACTTTATGACAGACTGTTTCTTCGATAGTTATACCATTGATAGAAAGGGGTGTGCTCGTATAGGAAAGGGTTTGACGTTTTTGTCTTGTGGTTATGATCATATGTTTGGTTTTGACAGGGTTTAAACACACATGGTTTAATTCAGACCATTCGGTTAGCTGGTTAATACTTTGCGGTAATAACATAGATACTTTTCCTGCTTTGCGATCACACGCATGAACAGTAGTGTCATCGGCGAACATATCACAAAGCGCTGGGAGAAACAGGGGGAGATCATTAATATATATTGAGAAAAGTATGGGTCCTAGGACGGAGCCTTGAGGAACACCATGTTTGAGAGGCAAGATAGAAGATTGGCGTTCATGAATTGAGACAATTTGTTTTCTGTCGCTTAAAAACGAAGAGATGAGTTCTGGAGCATTATTGGATAAACGGTACAATTTTAACTTTTTTAGAAGCAGTGTGTGGTCAATTACATCAAAAGCTTTTGCAAAGTCAATAAAAAGGACACCAGTCACCTTGTTTTCATTGATATTTGTGAGCCATTTCTCTACTAGGTTGGTCAGTGCAGTGTGGCAGGAGTGATGTTTCCTGAAACCAGACTGATTAGGGTGAAATAAGTTATATTTGTCAAAATGGTTAAGAATGCATCTTCTTAGGTGATCCTCTAAAGGTTTTGATACCACAGACAGGATATAAATTGGTCTGTAATTACAAGGATCCGAGGTGTCACCTGATTTATAGATGGGTCTTACCCTAGCAATTTTGAAAGATTTAGGAAATTGGTTTTTAGATATACATAAATTGAAGATGTAGGTTAGTGTATCAGAAATAATTGGAGCTGCAAGTTTTAGGATTTTGCCATCAATACCGTCTAAGCCACGAGCACATGTTTCTTTTAGACGGATCAGGGCATTATATACATCAGGGACTGATATTAAGGGGATGTCTAAGTCTGAGGATATGGCTTTTGAATCACAGAAATCGTGTAATAATGTAAGAGTGTTTTGGACAGATCTATCTGATTTTATTGTTGTCTTAGCAATATTACAAAAATGGTCATTAAGTTTCTCGGGACACAGGTCTTCATGAGATGTATTTTTACTGATGTTTTTGTTTGTCAGCTGATTGATAGCATTCGAAATTGCTCTGCTATTGGTATTAGAAGAAACAAGTTCTTGAAAGTACTTTTTCTTGGCTGCTCGTTTTACATAATTAACATGATTTCTTTGATTTATAAATTCTTTCTTCGTTCCCGTAGACAAAAGGTGATCTCTTTGGTTCATAGCGTCATGTACATCTTTTGATAGCCATGGTAACAGAGGGCTGCTTCTAACACGCTTGGTTCTGAAAGGTGCATGTTTATCATAAATATTTAAAAAATCATGATGATGATGATGATGATGATAATTATAAAAGCAATTTTTCGATGTATTTGTTTCGTTTCTTATGAATATGTGTTGTTGCTGAAACAACTTCTACTGTTTTTCATTTGCTATTTTAAGGCGATTTCACTTGATCGATTGCCATAAATTATGGACTCATGAAGCCTTAAGTTATATTCGAAAAGCTATCAAGTTCCTAGATATGGCCTTCCTTTATTCAGTATTTGAGAGAGAGAGAGAGAGAGAGAGAGAGAGAGAGAGAGAGGTGGGGAGAGAGAGAGAGAGAGAGAGAGAGAGAGAGGAGAGAGAGAGAGAGAGAATCAGCAATGTCAAATACATATTTTCAGGTACGTTCTCACGTTAGTGATCTTTGTCCAAAGTTCTGCACGTGGTCCTGCAGGATTCCAAAACCAATACTCAAAGGCCACACAGCCATTCAGTTCTGCTCTTTCAAAAACTCTTTCATCCATTCCAGTCTGAATTTTGACCTACCCTCTCTTGCCGGGCTGCACTATCACGAATGTGTGACTCATTTTAATATGAACTAGTCACAAATGACAGGCGTTTTTTCGCTTGGCTTCTGAAAAGCCTTTCATCTTGTTGCTCTTTCCGTACCCTTAAAAAGTGTACGTCAGAGAATGTAAATATGTTTGTTCAAGACCACCCATCTTATTTTGCACGAAAACCCCCCTTTTCACATACAAATCACGTCCATCTCATGCTACTTTTTGCCAAAATTAACACCTGTTTTACAAAAAAATTAACACGTCAAAACCTCCAAAAATTGACGTAATCGTTATTTTAAAATGGGGGGCTTGCGTGCTAGATAAGATTTGGTGATCGTGAACGAACATATTTACATTCTCTCCACCGCTATTAACGTCCGCGGGACCGAGCCCTTACTACTTTTTAAATATGTTTTTCTACTTCCAGCACTATTAATAAATCAGAGCAAACAACTAGCCTTCCATCTTGATTAGTTATTTTTACATCTAATGAATTTATAGCTCCCTCAATTAATTCTTTAAATTGACTGTTTCCGTCAAACCCATATAGCTGATAATCGCAAAACCCCGCCCTAATTGACGGCAAAACCTTTAGAACTGTAGACGGATAGCCATTAAACAAATTAGTATTTGTTTTTAACTGTTGTAAATGGACATACAACATTGGATTCACAGAAAAATCAGAAGGTTTATTACCCTCAAATTGATAGATGTCTTCTCTTGTGCTAAATCTATAATCTTTGTCACTGCTGTGAAAGCCTAAGATTTTAGCTAGGCCTCTAGGAAAAGTGTACTCTCTTCTTTCTTCTAGTGGAAAATTTATAGTAATTCTAAGGTTTGCTTCGTTAATTGTTAACAATATACCAGATTCGAGAAGTACTTCTTTTAAAGAACAAAAGTTGTAGTAACCATCAGGTATTGTTATATGGCTTATTTGATTGCCTTGTTCGTCATCAACATTAATCCAGTTATTTTGAGCTCCTTCAGATATGTTAACCCACATAACTTTAAAGCCAATTTCTTTAAGTGCAATTCTACAACTCCCACTCCAATTGGTAATTGGGTACGTTAAGAACACACGCTCGTTTTGTTTGGTTATATAGATGTACATTTTTTTTATAACTATTTTAAAAACTAATTTAAAAAATGGAGCCTTTTAAATATAATGAAAGTGCCACTTACAATGTAGGAGCGTTTTATAACCCCAAATCTTTGGACTTCAGTTTACTAACCATTGCAGTAGACGAATCATATGGCTTCCAAGTCAGACTTGTAAACCCACTAACTAAATATTTAAATCCGCCAATAAAGAGTGACAGAGTGCCATCAGCATGGTCATCTCACCCTATGGCTTTTTTCCAGAATCAGTTAAATTTTGCCATTTACTGCGCAACCACAGGCTGCGGTGTTTCATATACAAACCATTTATACCACCCCAATCTCTTAGTAAGGTCAGTATATAACTTTCATGTTTATTATCAGTATAGACGCATACTAACTGAACTACAAGTGCGCCTCCCCAACGACAACGCGTTTAATCCATTTCTCAGCCCAATGGACTATAATGCATATGAAAGAATCTGCAACGAATTTAACATTAATCCTTCAACTGACTTTAGACAAAAGTTAGACCGCAATCATGGGCTAGGCACATTGTATTTGTGGGTACAAAAAGAGAATATGATTTTGACTACTGGCCTGGCCACACCTCTTTTCAACCAAACAAACAAGTTCGATTGGGATCCATAGAACAAAAACATCCTAATGCTTGGGCAACATTTATCTTAGATGAAAGTGAAGGCCTAACAATGCCAGGAGTGCAAAGGCTTAATGACTCCATACGGACATACGTTTGGTGTCTATTAGGAGCACAAGCACAGACCAAGTCTAGCATAGTGGATCAATCTACAGGTTTTGATGCCAGAAAACAATTTCTAGCCAATTTAGAAGATGCTATTAACTCTGCTGTTGATTTACCTTCCAGCATACAAAGGTACCAAAACGTTCTTACACACGCTAGGTCAAAGGTTGACTTTGTTGTTGGTCATGGATTATACATGCTGCCTTCTGACCTTAGACTACAGATTGGCATGATACAGAATTATAACAATGAAATTCTCATAGCTGGAGACGATCAAAACTTAGGACACAATCAAGGTTTAAACACAAGGCCCGCTCCATCCATTTTAAAAAAAGTACCTATCCTTGAAGAAAGCGATCCACCACCAGTTATAAGCGCCCCACAGCCAGAAAGCGATCCACCACCAGTTATAAGCGCCCCACAGCCAGAACCAGAAAGCACGCCACCTGTTGATCTGCCTCACACTGACAGTCACACTAATGAAAAGACAGCCCTCGTTGTGTTTTTAACTTTTACTGGATTAGCCATACTTTATTTCACTAAAAATTAAACCGGCAGCCAGCACTCCTAACGTCCACAGATGGTCAGCCATATAACCAGCCACCTTACCTATAGTAGACAAAACCCAACTAACAACACTGCCTATTATGCCAGGCAGAGCATCAAGGGCTTTAGCTGCTAACTTCTTTAATAAGTTTGCTAGGTGGTGTAATTGTTTTCTAATCCAACTTTTACCAGGCTGAGGTGTTGGAGGCGTTACTGGCCCTGTTGGTGCACCGCCAGTTAAAGCATAAACGAGTGTAGAGATAGCAAACCCAACGGCTGTTAATATACTAACTATTGTAATCCCCTGCTCTCTGAACAGAATCCTTATTCTTTCTGCTAACGTAGTGTTTTCATGAAGTATTTTGTTTATAACTTCTCTGATTCTGGTTATTTGTGATTCTAGATGACCTCTGTTAATAGAAATTGCGCCTAACAGTTCTGTCTTTTTGTTCATTAACTCCTGTAATTTTTGTTGTATTCTAGCCTTTTCTTCTAGTCCTAGATTGTTATCGTCTGCATCAGCCAGTTTAATTTTTTCTTCTTCTATATCTCTTTCTAGCTCACCAAGTTTTGCTGTGTTGTGCATTAGTTCACCCCTTATTGTCTGTAGAGCTTTATCAAGGGCCTTGCGCTCTCGATCAGAATATTGAGAATTGACAAGTTCTTTTACACCTGTCTCCTCACTTAAACTCGTTTCAATTTCTGTTATTAGTTCATCTGCTGTTCGATTTAATTCTTGAAGAGGAATGTTTTGTATTTCAGATTGTGTTGGCAACTCTTGCCCCCAGTTCTGTAAACGACTAACAGCTTCGGCTCTAGGCTCTAAAAGGTTTAATTGTTCTGCCTTAGCAATAGGGAGTTTTCGCCTAATTGTGCTTAGTTTTAAAAACTTGTTTGGGTTTTGCGTTGAAGTAGCTTTTACACGGCCTCCTGCACCAGTTCTTATATACAAATGCCCATCAACTTCCTCAAAATCGTTAGGATCTAGTACGCCTGGTAGCTCTCGCCCTATGCTTCTATAGAATGATTGAATTCTTTCTTGCAATAGTTCTTGACGTTGTCTAGGGAGTAAAGAACCCGCTTCTTCAAGCTCTTCTCGCAATGAAGGGCCCGATTCTGTTTCATCTTCTTCTTCTTCAATAGGATCAATCGGGTCAAAATCTTCATCCATATTTTTTATTTATATTCTTTTTTGTTTTATAAAAAATGAACTCATACGGTTGTGACCTCGATCCATACAGAAAAGAGAAGGAACCCCACGGCGTAAAAGGTATAAGGCAGACTGTAATTAGTGTAAATACTCCATCAACAGTTCAGCCTGAACAAACTTTAATAGTCATGTTCCCTGATCTTGGCGCTGATGATGTTATAATGCCAGGCACCGCTAAACTATCATTCAAAATAGATATTACATCGGAAGATCCTAATGCTACTGTTGTTGCTAATTTGGGTAGGGCAATCGTTAAACATATGGCAATCAAACTGGAGGGCAGAGAAGTCTTTGTACTAAGCGAGGCAGACATTTTTGCTCTCTATTCTGACCTATGGCTGCCTAAAAAAGAAAGAAAAGAGAAAGTTTATCAGGGAATACAAAGCCCAAACGGTCTCAAGCACAGAGTTGGAGCCGAGGATGCAAAGGATGATGTTAAAGATGAGGCAGTAGCAGAAGCATTTGGCAACAGATTCTGCATCCCTCTAGATTTTGAGCTGTTAAAGACGCATATTCCATATTACCAAGGCGCACTAAAAGAAAAACTTACTTATAAACTGACATTTAATCCTAGCGAGTCTGTTGTTCTGTCTGAAGATCCTAAAGCTAAATACACAGTCAGCGACATTTCTCTTGAGTTTGATGTTGTTACTAACCCTGGACTGGCCAGAACAATCTTAACCCAATATAAAAGTAAAACGGTTATTTATTATGAAAACGTTATACACTCCATTACAGAAAATAGAAACAAGCGAGACACTCTCTGGAACATACATCTAAATCAGTCTCTGAAGTCTTTAAAAGGAATTTTGTTCTTGTTTACTGAAGAAACAACTCCTTTTCATAGAGAATCAGAAGCGTTTTATAATCCAAAAATTGAGAAGGTCGACTGTGCAATAAATGGTAAGTCTGATCAGTTGTATTCGGGTCGCGGGCTTTTACCTCACCAACACTTTGATGAAATAAGAAAGTTATTCGCTGGAGGTAGGCAAAGAGATCCTGCAGTTGATCGTGTATGTAAAAAACTTCGCCTTTATGATGTAAGACTCGAAGACTACTTAATAACTAAATATGGGCTGTGGCTGGATTTTAGATCCACATTTGACAACAGATTGTTTGGAAGTGGAGAAAGGGTAGGGCAAGATGGTATAAAAATAAATATTCACAAGAAAGCAGACGGAAACGCTCCAATACAAATTCATGTTTTTATGGTTTGTGATGCTCAGCTAAACATTGAAGGAAACAGGTTAAAAGATGTGGCTTATTAAAATGCAGAAGAAATATTCTAATAAAAACAGATGGATAGTTTGAAGTTTCTGCCCAAAGATCCGCACTGTTCTCTTATCTGCGGGATTACTGGGTGTGGGAAAACTGTCTTCGTACTTGATTTGTTACAAACAATATACAGGTTTCATTACGAGCACATTGTTATATTCTGCACAACCATTAAGCACAACAAGTCTTACAAAGAAAGGAAGTTTGTTTGGACAGACGAGAATATATTTTTAGTTGATCCTAGCGACAAACTGAGCGACTGTTTAGAACATTACTATAGACTATTTGAGGGAACTGAAACACTGTTTATTATTGATGACTGTTCAGCCGAACAAGACATTGTTAAAAAAAAGAAAAGCTCTATCAAAGCTAGCCTTTAGTGGACGCCACGCCTTAGTTTCTGTGTGGCTCTTAACTCAAAAATACAATGCTGTCTTAAAAGACTTTAGATCGCAGTTAAAATCAGTCATCTTATTCTATACTAAGGACAGGGATAGTTTTGAAGAATGTTTAAGTGAAAATTATATAATAAGGGACAAAGATGAGCTAAAAAAAATAAAAGAGCAGTTAGAAAAATCTAAGCACGCTAAGCTATGCTTACGGACTGACCCCCCAGTTCAATACGTTTGTTTATTGTAGATTGTTTATTATAATTTTAATATTAAAAAATGTCTCGAGGGCCAGAATCAAAAGCGGAGTTAGCTCCTAAATGCGTTGCAGTAGAGCTAAAAGATCTAGCAGATACAACGGACTTTGATCTAATAGGAGTGCCAGGAAATGTTTATGGATTTGAATACACAGATGATGGGGTTTACAAACGAACAGAAATTGAAGACAAAAAACGACAGCTGCATCCCGCCCTGGAAGAGATAAGAAATTTAAGGGCAAACGATTTTGGCAAACACGAATACAAACTTCATAAACGAGAGAATGCTTGGGCGTTGCTTCCTGACATTAACTGGGATTTAAAGTTTGAACTACGAAGCCCCTATGTATACTTTGATAAGAAAAACAATTTTCGAAAAGCTTTGAATGAAGGACGCCTTCTTGCTAGCCTAGTCCCAGGATTACAACAGAAAAAGCAGATTGAAATAACTAAGCAGGGCTCTGTATATATGCTGCGGAGAAAGAAGTCCTTAGCTGAAGTGGGGGGTGACACCGTCGGCTTAGAGTTTAACCCAAAACTAGATCACTGCCTAGAAAAATGACGATGCTTTTTCGCTTATTTATTACTCCAAGGGAGTCTGATCCTAGTTTGCCAGGGCATACGTTAATCAGGGTGTACAAATAAAGTCTGAAAACTTGGGCGGGCCTCTTAGGCTTGTTATTGCTATTACTAAAAACGGGGATGAAATAAACACTTCTGTATCTTCTGACAAAGTCACTGTGATGGTTGACAAAGACAAACTAACAGTGCTTGATTTTATTTTTATTAAGTATGTTGATTTTATTGCGTTTTACTCTGTTGATGAAGTGCTGCCAGAAGGGTTAATAAAAAATATGTACAAGATTAATCTTAATTAAAAAATTAATCTTAATTAAAAAATGGAGGTTCAACAGTTTAGATTAGAGCAAATAACTGAACTTCAAAAGGAAATAGAAAGCGACTTGGATAAGTATAGGGTTACTAGAAAGAAATATGCTAAAGCTTTAATTACTCTTTCTTATGTAATTACTGGCTCATCAGCTGTAGCTAGCGTAAGTGCTGGGTCTAGTGTTGCTCTTTTAGCTACTGGAGCTGGAGCGCCAGCCTCTTTAGCATTAGGGAGCCTTGGTTTAGGTTTAGGTGCCATGTCCACGATTGTGAGTGCTGTTTTAAAAAAATTAACACATAAATTACAAAAGCACACTGCCATTGTAGCCCTAGCATCAGCAAAACTTTGTTCATTAAGATTAAGAATAAGCAAAGCATTGCAGGATGAAAACATTACAGACGAAGAATTTCAGAAGCTTATGGCTGACGGTGAGGATTATAGACGACAAAAAATTGAACTTCAAAAGGAGTGGAGAAAGACTTTTACTTCGCAACAGGTAGACACTGATGCAATTAAACAGAACATTGAAAAACAAACACATGATTGGTTAAACCCAAAATAAGCCAAAAAAATAAGTTTAACAAAAAATAAGTTTTAGCAAAAAATAAATACTATTTTTTTTTAAACTCACTGTGTTTGGTGGGACAACTTGCAACTCTTCACGAACAAAGGATCTTTTAGGGGCAGGTTTTTTAGACGCAGTAGCACCGCTAGAAGAAAGAGTTTCTCTTAAATAATACACGGGAGGGGTTGTTTTCATAATTCTTTCAACTTCATATACGTCTACGCTCCATATAGGGTCTGTGGCTCTAATTCTAACATCACCTTCTGCCTCTCCAGGAGCATACAAGTATCTTACTTTTAGCCCAAACGGCAAGAGTTTTTGATTACCTTGAATGTCTTCAGTAATGCTAATTTTTTTTAATTTGATCGCGTTTACTGGTTTAAGGCCTGTTGCTTTAAATTCTTCGTTGTTCATGGCACGTAAGACTGCTGGCAATCTCCTAACCCATTCTGTGTTACGCGTTCTGTCCATAATTTCTCTGTGATATTGATAGGTAAACAGACGTTCAGCTAGATTCTTATTAAAGTTTTCTACTAGGGCTTGTGACCGATGGTTGCCTGGGATTCCTCTCTTAACTGTAACATGATGTTTTAAAAACAGTTGGTTTACAGAACCTTTAAACTCTTTTCCATCATCAACTTGAATCATCCTAGGATACTTTAATGGACCTCGCATGTATATTTGTTGTAAAGCCACAGCCACGGCAGTTGAGCTTTTATCCGTTAAAGGCTCAGCGTCTTTGTATCTTGAAGCCATGTCAACAACAGTCAGAGCATACTTAAACTTTTTTCTTCTAACTTTATCATTGGAAGATACAGCAAGTCCATCTGGTGGGTGTCATTTGGAACTGAATTAACAAATCTAGGCCTTATTATTCTTTTTGGGGCGGGCAGATATATTTGCCAAATTGCCTGTTTTGAAAGCCAGTCTTTTGCATCTGATTCAGACACCCTAGCAGCTTTACTCAGTTTGTCAATAGCAGTCTTTCCTTTCCAATACCCTTTAGGAGAATAATATATTTTGTACTTCGTATTGTCCATATTTTAAATGCAGTTTATTTTACACAAGAAAGTGAGCAACAAGATAGACTGAGGCCATGCCAACTACAATAAAAGCTATCTCTGAACTTTTCTGTTCCTCAGATAGTTCATAAAAGTCGGACAGTTCTGGCGGCGGCGATGTTAGAAACTTCTTTCCTGTCACTAAGTAATACTCATTCATTGCGTCATCAACGTCTGTAAATGTGTGCTCTGCATGGCCGTGTTCTCTTAACTTTTTATTAATAAAGTCTAAGTGAGCAATCCTCCTTTTCTCGTAAGCGTCTCTTGCCTTAGCTAAATCTTCCATTGCCTTGTTATGGCGTTCTCTCTCTTCATCAGACCGCAATTTACTAAACATATAATTGCTGCCAGAAAAGGCCAAAGCATTAACAATAGCTCCTCCCACCATCAGAACCAATCCAGACATCTTTTTATAAATCAATATTTTCTAGATTAATCTGCCTATGCATTAATATTTTCTGGGATAATCCCCTGCGTAACAAGAAAGTCTTTTGAGGCAATCCCTGCAGTAATTACAACTATAACCTTAACAACATCCTCAATGTCTAACCTTCCTAGATCCGCCGGCTTCATTTTTAACATGTTTTTTGCTAACACGCTATAGCCTATACTAAGGCCGCTAATTACAGCAGAATGGTAAATCGTATTGATAATCTTTTTTTCACTCATCTTTTTATTAACTAAAAAAATAATTAAAATAATCATAATACGAAAGGCTGTCTATGTGCTTTTTAATCAAATAATCTTTTGTTGTTAAAGCTAAAAATAAGGTTGCAACTAGTTTTGGCGAATCTTCTATCTTTCCCATGTTGGGTGGTTTTATTCCTAACAAACATTTTGCGAGGGTTGAATAGACTATAACACCAACGATAGGCACTGCATAATTAACCAACGTTAAACTCATGGTTTTAAAAGTATTATATTATTTTTTATTGCTTTTAAAAATGGATTGTGACGAACTATTAAAGTGTGAGGAGCAGGCAGACCACTGCCATAAAGAAAGATTATACTCTCTAGCTGCGTGTGGAAAAACTAAACAGTATTTAGGCACTGAACTAAGTATTGAACAGATCCAACAACTGTCTGCATCAGACGTTGAGAAGTACTACGCTAGGTACGAAGCACAGCTAGGGTAAAAAATGGTTAGATCAGTGGGGCAGACAATGATTAGTTTATATGCTAAGTTAGTAAGTAAGATGGCGCCGGTTGATTCAGAAGAAGATTTAAAATATGACTTATCACAAGATCCGGTTTTAAACAAGTCCCTAGAAACTCTCGCATGTGACATGTATTACAGATTTGGGACGATGTTATGTCCATTCATCATGGGATTAATTACTTTTAATCATATTAATTTTGATCATATTAAATTTAATCGCAATAAAAAAAAATGAGCGAGAAGACGCCACAGGACAATCCGCAGAACCCTCCAAAGGAGCAGAATGTACCTCAAGTGAGCCCGCTAGAGCAGAATGTACCACAGGTGAGTAGTGTTACTAAGTCTAAAAATCCTGGGCGTGTTGAGGCCGGTCGTAAACTAGCTGAATGGAACAGACTGCAAAAAGCAAACCAATCAACAAAACAAAAATTGTTAGATAGTAATACAACATCGCCACCGTCAACAACAACACAATTAACAACAACACAATCACAATCAAACGATAAGATGTATTATTATGTATTTGCTGCTGTTGTTGTTGGTGGGGGGTTTTTAGCATACAAATGTCTAACACCATACTTAGCAGCAAAGTCACAAACCCCCACAAAGCCAGTAAAAGAAGAAGAACCAACTTCTGCAAAAAAAGTACAACCTCCTGCTGTAGACCCATTTTCTATGGAATAGTTTTTTAAAGAACTAAATAAAGTACAAGTTAAGAACTAGATAAGTACAAGTTAAGTTAGTTATAGAAAGTACTTTTTAAGTTAAGCGCAAGTAAATTACAAGTTAAGTGCAAAAAAATTATAAGTTCTTGTTAAGTACTAGTTAGGTTCTTAAGTAAGTTCTTATTAGGTTCTTAAGTAAGTTCTTATTAGGTTCTTAAGTTAAGTACAAGTCAAGTCAGCCAAGTTAATCTTTTAAAGTTCTCCAATGTCCTACAGCATATGAAAACTCAGGATTGACGTAAGTTCTCTTGTTATTGTTAGAGACTAGTGATATCTTGTTAACTGCAGTTGTGTTTACTTGATGAAGAGTAGAGTGCAGGTTAACATTTGTGTGATAAAATACTTTGTTTTCAAAGAGAGCTTGCTTGTAGTTATCGTGAGTTATATTTTTTTTGACAACTTCTTTACTTATCCCCTTAGCCTTCTTCATTACAGAAGTTTGGCTGGCAACGCTATACATCTTCGACCGTAAGCCAACATATTCTTGTATAACTGTCCCATTAAATTCATCCTTCATCTTTCCAATCACTTTCTTGTTTACAGTTGAATGTAAAGGGCTGTCCTTTGGGTAGTCGCATGTGTCGTACCACCCATCAGCTCCTTTAGCTACCTCTGTTTCTAAATCCTTATAGAAGTCTTCAGTTGGGACGTCTAGAATAAAAGAGTCAGTGTCTGTGTAAAGTACTCTTGCTTCTGGGTACAGTGGTTTAAAGTAGTCGCACAGAAATTCTAACATCAATAACTTTGACAACTCTAATACGGTAAAGCCGATAAACACCGGCTTGTCCAACTTAACATCCTTTTTCTTCATCATGATGCCAACCAGGCTGTCGTTAAATCTTCTAAAGTCTTGATAGTTAGGTTTAGAGGCCAACTTAATTGCTTGGTTTTCTTTTGTAACTAATTTTACATCTTTACGTTTGTGTGGATTTTCCATAGTTTTGCCAAAACAGCTGTTATTCATCAGTTTAAAGAAGTCTTTTTCTGAAGCGTCAGTGGCTTGGGTTCTAAGATCGGTGTTCTTCTTGATGTATGGCCTCATAAAGGGCTCTTGGTCGCATATAATTATTCTGTGAACAGCGGTCAGCTTTAATCCATGCTTTAGGTAAAATTGTAACAGCCTGTAATGGCAAACGTACTTTCTCTTGTGTCGAAGATTAGGCACAAGCTTAGGAGGTTCGATGGGACTCATCTTTAAGCTTTCTGCGGCCAGGGGGTAATCGTTATGAGGGTCATGCAACTCTGCTGGATAGTCTAAGTCTACTTCCAAGATTAGTCCTGTTGGATTATCAGGCGTAAGCTGTGATAACATTCCTAACACAGTATTGACATCATGAGGTCCTTTTATCATTTTAAAGTTACGTAATGGAAGCGGTTGACTCATGGCCCATCCATACAGATTGTTAGCGTCTAAGTACATTAGATAGTTGGACGGTTTAGTCGGGTCATAATCATCTAAATATTTGTTGTTGGCTTTGCAGTAAGGATGCGAGGCCATGCTAATGCCTCCCCTCAGCCCATCTTCAATCATCTGGAGTGTAGCCAGATCAGATATTAAGTCAATCTGGATGTTTGTAAACTTTAAGAATGCATCCCAAGACAACCCTGGGGCAGAGATGTAATGTGATGAGTCTAGGCCGTAATGTTTCATGCATGTAGATCTGTAATTCTGAAAGACGTCTGCCAATAAACACACGTCAGCCAATAAATATTGATCATGATAATCGCCCATTGTTTGACAGTGTAATTCTGTCCAGGCTTTCTGGGCGTATTCATAGTCAGCATCAGTTATGTCTTTGCATCTAAGACTAGAAAAGAAAGCGCCTTTAGGAGGAAGCGAGTCTTCGTCAAACCTGTCCCACGAGTTCATGTATTCATATGGATAAACTCCTTTACGCACCAAAGATGGATCAAAGTATTGTTTAGTGATTGGAAAGACTTGTAGAGATCCCGCTAACTTATCTAAACTCCCCATCAGATGTTGGGCAGAGTCATAAAAGGATAAACAGTCAAGAGTAAAAGTCATGTACTTTTCTGAAGACTGTGCAATGCAGGTAACCCTCTTATATTCAGAAGTCACTGCTTGCATGATGAAATGAGAATCATAGCCTCGTAAGTTATGAAAGAAGATAGGCAGTTTCCATTTTTGGGGGTCAACCTTAAGTTGAAGATTACAGCCGTTGTGTGCTGCCCCTCTGAATTTGCCAGTAATGTGGTCGTGGTCTCTTACTGGCACGTCTTTACTGTTAGAGTTAGCTCTAAGCCGCAAATCCAACAGTGAGTGGCTGATTTATAACGTTGTTGGTCTTCAGGAGTCATAATAATGTCTGAAAGATTTAGTTCATTGGAGTAGTAATTACGAAGACGCTTCATGTGCTCTAAAAATCTACTAGCTGCGTTGGGACCTCTGTAAATCTCAGGTGTTGTGTGTTGACCGTCAGACCTAACAACAATAAACGCATAAGAACAGATCTGATGACGAGATAATAAGGTTGTTTTTTGTTTTTGCTGTTGTGGGCCGTAGTACTGTGGCAAGAGCGCTTCAAAGTCAGCATAAACCACGTATGGACTCATCTGCATTTTGTGTACATTCTTAAAACTGACTTTAGACCCTGGTTTGGGTGTAAGAAGTTTTGTTTCACAGTCTACAATACTTTTACAATGTTTCTTATGACTGGCAGCTGCTTCTATAGTGGGGATTCTAACCAAACACCTTCTACAAAGCTCTTGTTTAGCTGGATGCTTTGTAGTATACGCCAGAAGTCTACTCATTGTTCTGATTAATACATAATGGCTCTTTGTACTATCCGCAAACAGTATCAAGTCTACATGATTCTTAAGTGAATCGCCTAAAGTAGGAGCATTGGGAGAAATCCTTAGAGGCACTAGATTATCTACTGCAGACCATGTGTATACGTTTACGGTGATTGGGGTGTTTTGCTCTTCAAACTGAGATATGCTTTCTATACTCACTGGAAAGGTTATGTTGTCAAAGTTCAGCTCGTTAAGATGAGTCATATAATTAGATACTCTGTTTGCATGATTTTTGACAGGATGTAAATGTGCTAAAACGCACCACATAAAACACAAGTTGTCAGAATTATGTATGTTTAAGACTGCTCGTTTTAACTCTAACTCTTTTGGGAGAGGAAGGTAAGAATTGCCAACTATAGGATAGAACTTTGTTTGTTTCAATATAATTTGAAGGACTTTCCCTTCAGACCAGCCAGAACCGCGCAATTTTGCTTCTTCACTTGCATGGTTAAACTGTGTAAGCATGTAATCAGCCCAGTCAGAATTAAAGTCGTGATAGCTGATTACTTCTTTCTGTCTAGTTGAAACCCAAACTTGCATGTTATCGCCGTCAGGCGTTATATAATCAATCAGAATAGTTAACAACACTTTTACTGGCGGCTCGCGTTGAAGAGACTCTGGGATTTTAGAGATAGCATGTGTCACGCTTTCATGAACGTCTGTAGGGTTAATAATATCCATGTCTACTTCACTAAACATATTGCTTAATTGTTTGTCACTACTAAATATTTCTTCCATCGTATATAGTTTTTCGCCCTTAAATTCTCCGCGTTTGGTCGCCATTTTTAAAGCCACAATATTTACGTAAATTAAAAAAAATAAATGTAAATAAAAGTAAGTAAACCTCGCTTTTTATTCTTCTCCCAAGCGTTGCAACACTTCAAGACACGTTAACCTTACAATAACACCTGCTAATATTTTAGCTTTTTCTGAATCACTACGTCAATGTTCATCACTTTAATTGCTTCGTCAAATAGTTCACTATGATCTTTTATTATATTGTTTACATCATTCTCAAACCCAAATTCACTAAAATCGATGTTTAACACTTTCATTGTTTCGTCAAATAGTTCATTACAATTCTTTAAATCAGATTCACTGAGTTCAGCAGCCATTTTTAAATGTAAATAAAAAAAAAAATAATTGTAAATGTAAATTCAGCTAGTCTTTTCTAATCATTAAAGTGAATAGCTACTCCTTCAGGGCTGGTAGAAACAGTCAGATTAGCATCTTCAGGAGTCATATTATCAACTAAAATAGCAAACAACTTTACAACTGGTTGGGGCCAAGAATCTGGTATTTTACTAACGGCTTCCACTACACTTTCTCGTATAGTTAGACGCTCAAAAAGATCATTAATCAATTCTTCAAACCTGTTCTTTAACTCTTCTCTATCGGCCCCCCACCCCCTCTCCTCCTCCCAAATTCTGTATATATTATGAAGCTCTGTAAATACTTCGGGCTTCATTTTTTAAACCAGAATATAAACGACAATTAAAAAATAATTAACTAGCCGTTCCTCTTGTTTTGCGCAAGAATCAGAAGAGAAATCAATAACAGGTAGCTGATTGAGTGCTACCGCTGCACGCTTGTGCTTGGACCGCCCACGGTTGTTTTGACGTGACTCATATGTGGCGTGATCGTCCCACAATCGCGCCAGAAAATCTATTGCCGCAATGCGCAATTCAGTCGTGCATGTGCCGCCGCAGAGGTAGATTTCATCATTCTCTCACTGACTGTCGTGAGAGAAGGCTGTGTTTGGCTGTGTTGTTATTTTAACAAGGCTTTAGTACATCTACCAGTATGGAGAGGAGTAGTGTGTAGCCAGCACTATCTCCATATAAATGCTCCAAATATACAATGACGGATGTACTACTACTGGCGATTAGAGCCGCTATAAAAGCTCGGCTACAGCAGTTACTGCTGTAACTCTGCCAAAGCCAGTTGTAAGCCTGGTTGAAAAAAGAGGAACACGGCAGCGGTCTAGACTGAGCGTTTTCACAGGAGCGTTTGACCTAATTTACAGGGCTGGCAATTAGGTCAAACGCTCCTGTGAAAACGCTCCGGGCCTACAAGCAGTGCAGTAAACTAGGTCAAACGCTCTTGTGAGAACGCTCAGGCAAAGCAGTGCAGTAAACTAGGTCAAACGTTCTTGTAAGAGCGCTCTGTCTAGCTGATTAAAGGTTTTACTTAGCTGAGGGAGAGAATGTAAATATGTTCGTTCACGATCACCAAATCTTATCTAGCACGCAAGCCCCCCATTTTAAAATAACGATTACGTCAATTTTTGGAGGTTTTGACGTGTTAATTTTTTTGTAAAACAGGTGTTAATTTTGGCAAAAAGTAGCATGAGATGGACGTGATTTGTATGTGAAAAGGGGGGTTTTCGTGCAAAATAAGATGGGTGGTCTTGAACAAACATATTTACATTCTCTTACGTCTGTTTAAACCATTCCACTCCAGTCACATTAATCCAATCAAATTCAAATGAGAGGACTCAGTATGTGTTGGCTTATTGCGAAACCTTCTCTAAAGTTTTTTTTTTTTCAGGCATGGAGTCTCACAAGGTTCATTTTAGCCCCCACCCCACCCCCACCCCCACCCCCCTTTTCTGTATATTCATCTGCGATTTACCGTGATTCATATAAGATGAGAAAGTCATGACAGAGTTGTTTCTGTCGACTCATCAAACAGTGACAGTTGTCTACAAACAAGAGAAACACACCATCTCGAGGAAAGTCTTATCGAGTTTGCAGACTGGTATAATTCAAACCAATGGCAATGCATCCAGCCAAAACCAAATCTATTGTTCTCCAGAAGCACCAGTTGGTCTGCATTTCCTAACACCTCAGCAGAGCCTATTGGGCAGGTAGCCAACACCTCAGCAGAGCCTATTGGGCAGGTAGCCAACACCTCAGCAGAGCCTATTGGGCAGGTAGCCAACACATCAGCAGAGCTTATTGGGCAGGTAGCCAACACCTCAGTAGAACCTATTGGGCAGGTAGCCGGGCATCGTGTTTTAGGCGTAACGATAGATAAAGAACTAAAATGGCAATCCCATCTCAATAATCTATCCAAGATCATTTCTCATCTCAATAATCTATGCAAGATCATTTCTCACCTCAATAATCTATGCAAGATCATTTCAAACAGTCTTGTCCTCGTCTCTCAGTTTTTTTAGTCTCTCGTGTCTTGAAGGTGTATCTCCCGCCGGTGTGACAAAATGTTTTGAAGGGACATGTATTCGAATGTGATCATTTAGTATAGCCACTATCATGCGTTTTTGGAGCTGCAATTACTTTTGAGAGATTGTGTGTGCCAAGCAGACCGTCTGTTCAATACATTACCAAAAACAACATCAATAACAACAATCATCATCATCGTCATCATCATTAACATTATCATCATGACAATGATGTTGATGATGATGGTGATGACTGTTATGATTGTTTTTGTTATTATTTTCCATGTATTCATTTGGTTTTGCGTAAAGGTGCAGTCTACTTTAGTTGACATAAGTCAAACGTTTCATCTGCTGTTTTAAGACAGTTTCACTTGCCCGATTTGCCATGTAAAAGCACTCATGAAGCCTTTTTAGTTTGTGATTGCAGTTGTCTGAGGAAGCCCTAAAACAGGGCGAAAATTTATGAAAAATAAAATGTTAGAAAGCAGCCCAGTTCAAGTATTATGATTTCTTTTAAGTGTATGCTGACT
This sequence comes from Conus canariensis, assembly GCA_033310375.1. Taxonomy (NCBI): domain Eukaryota; kingdom Metazoa; phylum Mollusca; class Gastropoda; order Neogastropoda; family Conidae; genus Conus; species Conus canariensis. The sequence goes on from CM065719.1 coordinate 88,961,911, forward strand.
ATTGTGAGCATTGTCTGCTTGAATGGATTCCTCGGTGGAGCTGTGCCTGATTATGGAAATCTGAATCAATCAAAAACTGTACAACACAATTACAAGTGTATGTTTTCCATCCGGGGCCCCATCAAGGACTGCCATCATACTAACATGGACAAGCTTCAACACAAACTACAGGACCTTTACCTGAGGTATGAAACGGCCAGGCTCCAATGCAATTTCCTTAGAAAATGCAAAGAAAGAAAAGTTATTCCAAAGGGACTTAAGATCACATTCAACATAACAGGTATTCCAAAGGGACTTCAGATTACATTCAACATAACAGGTAAACCATCTAATGCATATTTTGAAAACGTCCAAAGCACATTAAACAAAGCTAGTTCCAGACTCTTAGATGAACTTATTGAGGAAAAAAACAGAGTTAGTGCAAACCGTAGGATGGCGCTCAACAATATACGTATGGAACTTCAATGTGTGCTAGGGAACAAAGGTATACCCTAGTTGACAAGATGGAAAACACAATGAGAAATGCACTTCCCATAAAGAAATCCAAACTGGACCGCAAACTCCAGGAGCTTTCATCAACCCCTCAACCCCTCAAAAAGACCCAGTCTTCCAAGGTTCGACAAAAATCAAGGGAATATCATAATGATTCTCACAACAGGGCAGCCCCATACATAATGTCAAGCCGTATTTGAAAATAGATTTACACAAACGTCTGAAATTTATAATGTCAAGATTTCGATGTGGTATTTCAAACATTGTTGTACAGTATCATCGTTATAAGAAACACTCTGATAATGATTTACGTTGTCCTCTTTGCAAAAAGGGAAATTTAGATGAAGTGCATTTTGTTTTGTGCTGCCCTGTGTTAAGTGATTTAAGAACGCGATATATACCACCAAAATATTACAATCATCCTAACCAGTTTTGCAAAAGTATGCTTTTGGCTTCAAGAAAAGATAGAGTTGGGAGAAATTGATAGATTTACTTATAATGCAAAGCATTTCAGTGGCGTTCTGTAATGATGTCATTGACGGAAGGAGTCTAGTGATCTCTGATGTTGTAAATGATTCTGTGTTGTACATGTTGTACTTTGTACCCCCTCCTCATTCTGTGTTGTGCATGTTGTACTTTATACCCCCTCCTCATTCCGTGTTGTACATGTTGTACTTTGTACCCCCTCCTCATTCTGTGTTGTACATGTTGTACTTTGTACCCCCTCCATGAGGAGCAAAGGCCTTAATGAATAAATTTTATTCATTCATTCATTCTCTCTCTCTCTCTCTCTCTCTCTCTCTCTCTCTCTCTCTCTCTAACGATCAAGACACTTTCAAATTTATAGCGTGATAATTGATTCACTCAGTATTGTGTAAATATGTTTTTGCATACTTTTTATTAGTATCATTTTATTCAAAGTAAATGCAATTTTTGAAGACATAAGTGATTGTACGTTCTTCGTTTTCATTGCCTTTAATCTTGCTCATCTTGTCTGAAGAAGACCAAAGAGGTCAACACACACACACACACACACACACACACACACACACACACACACACACACACACACACATGAACAGGCAACACAGGTTCGTCACATTGACTCATTCTGTTACACATCTGAATCAAACAACGAACTGCACTGATTGTCTTGTAATTCGTTTGGTTCTTTCGTTCGGCGGGCATAGTACATTTTACTTTTAAGTTTGTTCCAGTTTCCGCCTGCAGTCACCACACTTTGAAACTGACTTTTCTTTGAGGTGTGTGTGTGTGTGTGTGCGTGTGTGTGTGTGTGTGGGGGGGGGGGGGGGATGTGAGGGGGAGGAGCTGTTGTTTGTGTTGTTATGTGTGTGTGTGTGTGTGTGTGTGTGTGTGTGTGTGTGCGCGCGCGCGCGCGTGTGTGCGTGCACGTATGTGTTGTATTTGATGGTCGTGTTCTTGTTCTTGATCCTAAGTCATCTTCTGAACATCCACGCACGCAGTCACTACACACACACGCACACACACACACACACATACACACACACGCGCGCGCGCGCGCGCGTGCGCGCGTATGTTTGCTCGCTCCTACGCACAAATTACACACACACACACACACACACACACACACACACGCACTTCTGCACATGCACACACACTCGCACATATATGTAGGCACACACACACACACACACACACACACACACACACGCACACACACACACACACGCGCGCGCGCGCACGCACACACATGTGCACACATGTGCCTACAGCACACATACACACACACAAACACACACGCGCGCGCGCACGCGCATGAGCCCGTGCCTACACATCCATACACACACATGTGTACATTCACACACGTACACACACACACGCGCGCGCACACACACACACACACAGAGAATAAAATGAATTAAGAAAAAAAAATGTTGTTAGTTAGGCACTCAAGGTCTGACCAATGCATTGGGCTAATGCGTAGGTCAGACATTTGCTAAGTCGAAGCCATAAGAGCCTGTTCTTCAATTCTGTCATCTTAGATGTTCATTCATTTATCCATCAGCTTAAAATCATACGCAGTGTGGTATCAGAACTCAGCGGATGTGGTGTAGCGTATATGGACTAGCCCGCACGCAGTGACGCCTCCTTGATGAAATTGAAACTGAAACTGAAACTGAGGTTTCTTGTTCAGTCGTGAGCGTCTCTCTCTCTCTCTCTCTGTCGCTCTCCCTCTATCTCTGTCTCTGTCTGTCTGTCTGTCTCTCTCTCTCTGTCTCTCTCTCTCTCTCTCTTACTCGGTTTCGTCTCCTAACGCCAGTCTTGCCCCCTGTACTACGTTGTTGTTGCACCACCACTGTGGCAGGATGCCGGGAATCACGACGTTTCCAGCGATGCCTCATGGACGATCAAGGACTCCGCCACCAGCCCGACCCCTGACCCCAAGGAGAAGGAGAAGACAGTGCGCGTGCTGCAGCGCTATGCGGACAAGTGCACCATGCACGGGCCCTCCCACATCCACGGGGCCAAGACCTGGTACTCCCGCGTGGCCTGGATCCTCATCTTCCTCCTGTGTCTGGGCTTCATGCTGTACTACATCATCAGTCTGGCCAGTGTGAGTACTGCTACAACTGCTAACTATATAGGATGGATGGGGTGGTACGTTGTGTCTTCTGGGCTTCATGCTGTACTGCATCATCACTCTGGCCAGTGTGAGTACTGCTACAACTGCTAACTATATAGGATGGATGGGGTGGTACGTTGTGTCTTCTGGGCTTCATGCTGTACTACATCATCAGTCTGGCCAGTGTGAGTACTGCTACTGCTGCTAACTATATAGGATGAATGGGGTGGTACGTTGTGTCTTCTGGGCTTCATGCTGTACTACATCATTGTGACGAAACGCTTAACAAAACCATCCGATCGGTCCCACTAAAATCCCAAACAAAAAAATAGACTTCAAATCTATACCCACTCCCCCCTCTCAACCCCCCTCTCCCCCCTTTCTCCCGCCTTAGTGCAAATCGCATGGCCGACACGAACTATGACAGATGAAGAAATTGCGTCACGATAAACTCGTGACGCCTTTCGTTCTTGTTGAACCCCCCCCTCTCTCTCTCTCTCTCTCTCTACTCTCCTTCCCCACTCTGAGTAGCTACGACGCAGTGAAATTTCAATTTCATTGTGGCAATTGCCCGTCTCACCCCCCCCCCCCCTCCCCTTCCCGGCGCTAGCTTCACACACCATCCCCCCTCTATCCCGTGAAAACAAAGGCGCGACGCCTCTGCCGTGCTCTCCACCCCCCTCCCCCCCCCCCTTTTTTTTTTTTTACAGTCCGTGCTCTGGCTGAACTGGTGACTTGTGTCACCGGTGGATCGTTCTGCGATAGTATGTATCCATACGGACGCATAAATTAAACTGGCCGCGGAAGTCCGTGAGCTATGCCGATTAGGATCAAACGGTTTCCGAGGCGACTAGCGATAAGACTAGATCCCTCCCCCACTCACCCCTGATGTGTGAGTGACAGGTTGTCAAAATCGAATCCGGCAACTAGAATGCATATATACCAGACACACAGGGCTTCACTGACCCCTCAAGACTACCTGTAGACCAGACCAGAGGAAGACAAAGAGACAACTAGAGAAGGCGTGAGAAAATCTCGGTACCCTCGTTGATCTCCAGTCATTCACTGTTCATTCCCAGGAAAAGTGAGTTGGAACTCTGTTTTACATTTTTGAAACTATGTATGGATTTTATGTATGCTGTGTGTGTTAACATTGTAGATTTGTACAAATGCTTAGCAACATGTATCAAACTGATGAATGATTATTCTGTGTAGGAGTTGGCTTGCCATCATATGGCAAAAGCTGTCTCCCAGTGGTTATGATTCTTTGTTAACTATCTGATCACTGTTCTTTGTATTCACCCTGACTTTGGCCAGTAGGCAATTCTGTCTATTAAGAAAATAATTCATTGATTTGTTTTGGTAAGGAAAACAGTATGCCTGTGCTAGGTTAAGAACTGCTACCTTGATTTATAAATACTGGTGATTGTTGGAATGATTTGTAGTGTATGACTTTAAGTCTACACCACATGTGTACTTGGACTAAGTGTAGCCCAAGTCATTATGATTTAATTCATAAGAAACATGGAAGAGTTGCTTGACTGAAACTATGTAACATAGTATTACTGTCTCCTACCCTTTTGTAAGCTTAACCTAGTCTTTAAACAAAAGTGGAGATTAATAGTTATAGCAGAAACTCTACCATAGAGAAAACTTTGCTGGCTGAGTCTCACACCTGTGCTGAAAGCGAAACGGGGTAAATGTGTGCACTCGACAAACCAGCCATCAGAGTCTCGCCTACAGACCAAGTTCTCTTTATCACAGAACTGGGATCCTGGTCACCCATCCTGGACACGATATCCTGGACACGATCCCTGGACACGCGATCCTGGTCACCCATCCTGGATACGCGATCCTGGTCACCCTATCCTGGTCACACGATCCAGGCCACCCTATCCTGGACACGCGATCCTGGTCAGGCTATCCTGGACACGCTACACATTGCGGCTGGACCAGAAGCTGGGACTTCGCCCAACACCAGGGCGACACCAGACAACCAATCTACACCAGTGGGGCAGTCACCAACCACAGTAGAGATCAACTACCCTCTCCAAAGCAAAGCTAAGTTAGCTTACCACCTGGACTCAAACCCATCAGACCCTTGCCCTCACTTTATGATGACATAGGGAGAACCAGTCTATGAGTACCACTCTGGCTACAGTCACCGGGTGATTTGCAAGCGAAGTGGATGTATAATAACCATATACATTCAGTGTAACTTAGACTGAACCCCCCCCCCCCCTATATGCCAACTTAAAATTTGCTGCACTGAGTGCAAGCGAGTAAAGTAGGAGTGAGGAAGGGCCCCTCATTGTGGTAGTCCAATGAGAATTATACCCAAGCCTATAGAACTGACCCGCCAGTACTTGCCTATGTGTAAACAATAAAAGTTGATGTGTGAAAGTGCACTTAACTTGTGTCAGTTCTCTGTTGTTCAATCAAATGTTGAATGTTTGAGCTTCTCTCTTCAATTCTGTCTCTCGGAGCTACAAGTACTAATAAGAGTACAGGCCTAAGGAAAACTATCTCAGAGCCACTGTTCAGTATTTTACCCAGTCCCGGTATAAAATAAAAATTTCTTTGATGACTAGTACCGGAAAGTTGCTCCTTCCACCACTAGTAAGAGAGAGGGTGTAGGTGAAATGTTAAGGTAATTCTCATTGAGAAATTATCCCTAGTCCTTCCCCTAGAGGACCTACCTAACGCTTACTCATCTCGTCACAATCATCAGTCTGGCCAGTGTGAGTACTGCTACTGCTGCTAACTATATAGGATGGATGGGGTGGTACGTTGTGTCTTCTGGGCTTCATGCTGTACTACATCATCAGTCTGGCCAGTGTGAGTTCTGCTACAACTGCTAACTATATAGGATGGATGAGGTGGTACGTTGTGTCTTCTGGGCTTCATGCTGTACTACATCATCAGTCTGGCCAATGTGAGTACTGCTACAACTGCTAACTATATAGGATGGATGGAGTGGTGCGTTGTTTCTTCTGGGTGGGTCGTTCGGGTGGTTGTGTGGCCTATGGTTTTCTGTGTGTTTTGGCTGGGGTTTCTGCCTCTGTCTGTCTCTCTATGTCCCTTTCAGTCTTTGTCTTTCGATCTGTCTGTTTTTTTCTGTCACTGTCTGTCTCTGTCTGCTCCCCCCCCCCCCCCCACTTCTCTCTCTCTCTTTGTCTGTCTCTCATTGCCCCCCCTCTCTCTCTCTCACTGTCTCTCTCTTGCTCTCTCTCTCTCTCTCTCGCTCTCTGTCTCTGTCTGTTTGCCTTTGTCTGTCTCTGTCCTTCTGTCCGTTTCTCTCTCTCTCTCTCTCTCTCTCTCTGTGTCTGTCTCTGTTCTTCTGTCCGTTTCTCTCTCTCTCTCTCCCTCCATTTCTCTCCCCCCCTCTCTCTCTCTCGCTCTCTCTCTCTGTCTCGGTGTGTGTGTGTGTGTCTGTCTGTCTGTTCATTCTTACTGTGGGTTTATTATCTTATTTTCACTACTGAATTCCAGTCATGAGAAAATTAGGCAGTCATACATGTACTTTTATTCTGTGGGAAAAGGTTTTTCTGTGTATCGTGCGTTTGACACCAACAACAGTATTTACGGTGATAATGATAATGATGATGATGATGATAATTCATAATAACAACAAGAACAACGACAACAACAACAACAGTGACAATACTACTACAGCTAATACTACTACTACGACTACTATTACTACTACTACTACTTCTACTACTACTACTACTACTACTACTACTACTACTACTACCACCACCACTACTACTACTACTACTACTACTATACAAATGATAATAATCTGCGATCATACAATGCCTAGTGTTTTTCAAAAAGGACGTAAGTGCTTAACTACCCATAACTCCAAAGATCTAGACAGAAATACAGATAGGCAGACAGACTGACAGATATTCAGATAGGCAGACAGACTGACAGATATTCAGATAGGCAGACAGACTGACAGATATTCAGATAGGCAGACAGACTGACAGATATTCAGATAGGCAGGTAGACTGACAGATATTCAGATCACACACAAGAAATACAGCACTAAGCTCCTGTGTCCTGCTCGTCCAAACCATCTCTTCCCCCACTCCACCACCACCCTCCCCATCCCTATCCACAATGGATCGTCTGGTTAAAGAGACAGACTGCAGCCTGTTTTGATTCCCGAGTTGTGGGGGTGATTTCCGGATGATTATTTATTTGTTGGCTTTCGTCATGGTCATTTTCAGTGTCAGTTTCATCAAGGAGGCGTCACTGCGTTCGGACTAGTCCATATACGCTACACCACATCGTGCGCAGGATTGACAGATGATGGATAGATGAATGAATTAATGATTGACAGCTGATAGATACATGAATGGATGATTGACAGCTGATGGATAGACGAATGAATTAATGATTGACAGCTGATGGATACATGAATGAATTAATGATTGACAGCTGATGGATACATGAATGAATTAATGATTGACAGCTGATGGATACATGAATGAATTAATGATTGACAGCTGATGAAAACATGAATGAATTAATGAACAACATGGTCAGATATTGAGTACGCGCTTAACACTATATGTGCCGCTTTATAATTGCATGTGCGTGTTTGCGTGTATGTATACGGTGTGTGTGTGTGTGTGTGTGTGTGTGTGTGTGTGTGTGTGAGTTCGTGAGTGGCTGGCGCCATGTATTTATATCAAGGTATGCAGTATGTGCATGTATGTATGTGTGTATGAGCGCGCAGTGTATTTTATGCATGCTGTATGTGTGTATGAGCGTGCAGTGCATTCTATGCATGCATGTATGTGTGTATGAGCGCGCACTGCATTCTCTGCATGCATGCATGTATGTGTGTGTGTGTGTGTGTGTGTGAGCGCGCAGTGCATTCTATGCACGCATGTATGTGTGTATGTGTGTATGAGCGCGCAGTGCATTCCATGCACGCATGTATGTGTGTATGAGCGCGCAGTGCATTCTATGCACGCATGTATGTGTGTATGAGCGCGCAGTGCATTCTATGCACGCATGTATGTGTGTATGAGCGCGCAGTGCATTCTATACACGCATGTATGTGTGTATGAGCGCGCAGTGCATACTATGCACGCATGTATGTGTGTATGAGCGCGCAGTGCATTCTATGCACGCATGTATGTGTGTATGAGCGCGCAGTGCATTCTATGCATGCGACCTGTGGGCTCGTGTGAGCAGCCTCCTGCCTGCAATACACGTCATGTCGTGGTCAGTTTCATGAGGAGGGAAACTGACTTTTTTGTTGGTGTTCTTGTTGATTTCAGCTCTATTTAGACTGGCCGGTCAAACAGACGCTGACCTTGAGTTTCTCCAGCCTGCAATTCCCTGCCGTGACCGTCTGCAATGTGAACCCTATCAAGGCCTCAATGCTGAACAAGTTGTCCTATGACATGCAGTTCTTCGTGAATCGCGCGGACCCCAGCGCCATCGGTGCCGTTATTGATAATGTGAGTGGACACACACTGGCTGACTTGATTTCTTTTTCTGCTGATTGATTGACTGACTTCATTGTTGTCCCGTGGCTCCCTTCTCCTTTCCTCGCCCCATCTTCTGTCTTTCTCTCTGTCTCTGCCTCGGTCAGTCGGTCAGTCGGCCTGTCTCTGTGTGTGTGTGTGTGTGTGGTGTGTGTGTGTGTGTGTGTGTGTGTTTAGCACATTTCTCTCTCTATCTGTATTTCTTTTTGACTAACTCATATTTGACATAATTTATGTATGTGTGTCTGAACTTTAAGAGAGTACGCTTCTTCATATTCCCATCTCTCTGTTTGTGAATTTGTTGTTTCTATTCCTCTTTTAGCCGAAGGTAAACATTAACAGTCACACCTTCCAAGACTTATGTCCTGTCTTCTCGTCTGGAGAGTAAAATCTACCCTATTTGTCCGTTATTTACCGTTTACTGTTCCTTACCGCATTTCAGATTCTCTTTCATACCAACGAAGCTGATGTTTCCTTATTTGTTTCTGTTTGTGTGTATGTTTGACTGTACTCAAGATCAGAAAGACTGCACCAGTCTTGAACAAAAATGTTGTGTTTGTTAATTTCTTAATTCCTCCAAATTTCAAATATTAATGTAAGCGCACCGAAAAAAAAAAACGTGGACAAACGAATCACAAGACAAAACGCGACGCGTTTCGACCACTTAGGTCTTCTTCAGGCAAGATACACAACACTCAGGACAACACAAAATGAACGAGCAATCACTTATCTTCATCCACTTCAGCGCAAGATGGGCGTTTGATTCAACGCCTGTCTTGCGCTGAAGTGGATGAAGGTAAATGAGGCGGTGCGCTAATATTAATATTTACAATTTGTGTAGATTTCTGAATTAATGTTTACAATTTGTGTAGATTTCTAATCAATATTTACAATTTGTGTCGATTTCTAAATTAATATTTACAATTTGTGTCGATTTCTAAATTAGTATTTACAATTTGTGTCGATTTCTAAATTAATATTTATAATTTGTGTAGATTTCTAAATTAATATTTACAATTTGTGTAGATTTCCGCCTGCAGTCGCCTCACCTTAGAACTACATCTTGATTCCTTCAGTTGTTGTCCCTGTGTGCATGAGTGAAGTGCAGGAGATACTGGCGAGTTTGAATATCCTTCGGAGAAGGGGTGGGGGCTGGGGGAGGAAGAGGGTGGGGGGGGGGGGGGGGAGGGGCTCTCCTCGTTTGTTCCGTGTACTCTGTGTTGCCATTTCTGCAAGGGAATTTGGTGTCGTTTGGAGTTCTGGGTGTGGAATGACAGTGTTCTGGGAGCAAAAGCTGCCCTACTGATTCCTTATTTATTGTTTACTCTTCCCTCCCTCGTATGATGGGGTTTTTTCATACCAATTAAAACTGTATTTGTTTGTGTACATCTGTGTGTTCTGTTTGACTCTACTCAAAAAATCGAAATGACCGTGCCAGTCCACAGGGTTCCCCAAATTTTTTTGAAATTCACTAACCCACGGGAAAGTTAGAAACAGGTTTTAACTTACCCGGCACAAAATCAACTTTCCCAGACCCCTCGACCACAAAACCACACACAAGCACCAGCAGTTGAAAAATAAAAGTCCATTTTTTCAGTTGGTTCGGCTTCCTCTTCTGAAGCAAATGTTACAACAGTTACACTTTTGCTGTCGAATTCTAACCACGGAAATTCGTCTCTCCATTCGTCAGGGAATCGACGAGATCGTTCTTCTCGTATTCAGCGTCGATCTCAATCTTCTTTTGCTTGGTGTCTTTTGTGGGCGCTGCACTCCCATCTTTCTTAGAAGATGTAAAACCAAAGCCAAACAACGCCATCGTGGTCGCACGCTGATGCAGACAATTCTAAGAAACGCGCGACCATTTCTCCAATAGACCAATAGGATCGCGCAAAACTGACCCCACTAGAGTCAACCAATGGCAGCTTTCGACAGACTGCGTCGCCGGTAGGAAGGGAAACTACTCTTTTGGTTTGAGCAGACGACGTTTTAGTCACAGCACACTTCGATTCTGAACTTACCCAAGGGAAAGTACCTTACAGACTTTAGCTTACCCGAGCGGTTTTTCAACTTTCCCCGGGTCACGGGAAATGGTATTTGGGGAACCCTGAGTCCAGAATGTTTTTTGTTTGTTTGTGTGTTTGTTCATTTCTCCAGCTGTTGTTGCTATGTACATGAGTCAGATGCACGGGTATATGGCCGAGAGAGCAACATCTTTTATTTCTTTAGGAGGAGGGGACGGGGGAGGGGGGTGTCATCTTGTTTGCTCCGTGTGCTCTGTGTTGGCGTTTCTGCTAGGCGAATTGATCTCGTAAGCAGCATTCGTTTAGAGTTACGGGCGTGGAGTTATCTCCTCCTGAGAGAGAGAGAGAAAGAGAGAGAGAGAGAGAGATTGATTGATTGATTGATTGATTGATCTTTAATCTGTCCTTGTCATGCATACATTATTTCAACACATATCATTCATACTGACAATTCAACACAGCAACACTGTAATCTAATTCTACAATGATAAGTAGACTATTCATAAAATAATAATGGCATGGTTGGTAGTCAAATAGAAGGAAACAAACATACATACATACATACAAGCAAACAAACACGACTACAGAGAGAGAGAGAGAGAGAGAGGGAGGAGGAGGAGGAGGACAGGGGAGGGGGAGAGAGAGAATGGTAGGTAGGGGGAGGAGAAGAGGGATGGTAGACAGAGTGGGAGTGGGGATGGTAGACAGAGTGGGAGTGCGGATGAGTGATTTCATTGAGTAGGTTATATGTTTAGTCGATGTGTTCAAAGTATGGTTTACAGAAGACTTTGCGAATGGACGCTAATGATTTTAATCGAATAATCAAATTATTGAGACATGAAATATTTTTTATACATGTTTCTTGAAAACTTTTAATGTATTCGTATTTCGTAGACTAGGTGGAAGTGAGTTCCAGATGTATGGTCCAGAGTAAGCTAGGCTTGTTTTGTCTTGATCAACGCGTGGGTGGGGGAGAAGGAATTTCTTCGAGCCAGAAGAGCTATTCAATCTTGGAGAGAGAGAGACAGAGAGACAGACAGACAGACAGAGGACAGACAGACAGGGAGTTACCGTTCTTGTTCCTTCCTTCCTCCATGGCCGGCAGCTGCCAGGGAGCACGGCTTCCCCGAATGACGGCGGCGGTAGCAGCAGCAACGCCATGCTGGGCGACATCGACTTCGGCAACAGCAACGCCGACTACCAGAAGGGCCGAGGCGTGGTGAGTGGCAGTGCCTACAGGGATCTGGAGGGCTACCAGGAGAGCTGGGAGGGAGAGGCCAAGACCTCCTCGGTAGCCGGTCTGGAGACCTTGTTCCAGGAGCTGTATGCCGCTGAGGACAGGTGATGATGATGTCACTGTTTGTTTGTTTGGCTGGCTGGTGGCTGCTGGTGTGGCTGCTGGTGTTGGTGGCTGACTGGCTGTTGGTGGGTTGGTTGGTGGCTGACTGGCTGGTGGTGCTGGCTGGTTGGTGGGCTAGCTGGTGGGTTGGTGGGCTGACTAGCTGGTTGGTGGACTGGTGGTGGGCTGACTAGCGGTTGGTGGCTGACTGCTGGTTGGTGGGCTGACTAGCTGGTTGGTGGGCTGACTGCTGGTTGGTGTGGCTGGCTGGTGGTGCTGGCTGGCTGGGGCTGGTTGGTGGGCTAGACTAGCTGGTTGGTGGGCTGGTTGGTGGGCTGACTGGCTGGTTGGGTGGGCTGACCGGCTGGCTGGTGGGCTGGTTGGTGGACTGGCTGGCTGGTGGGCTAACTGGCTGGTTGGTGGGCTGACTGGCTGGCTGGTGGGCTGGTTGGTGGACTGGTGGGCTAACTAGCTGGTGTGGTGGGCTGGCTGGTGGGCTGGTTGGTGGGCTAACTAGCTGGTTTGATGGGCTGACTGGCTGGCTAGTGGGCTGGTTGGTGGCTTACTGGCTGGTTGATTAGTGGGCTGGTTGGTGGGCTGGCTGGTGGGCCGACTGGCTGGTTTGTGCGCTGGCAGGTGGGCTGGTTGGTGGCTGACTGGCTGGTTGGTGGGCTGGCTGTTTGGTGGGCTGGCTGGGTTGGTGGTTGGCTGTCTGGTGGCTGGCTGTCTGGTTGGCTGGCTAGTGGTGGGCTGGTTGGTGGGTGGGTTGGCTGTCTGGTGGGCTGACTGGTTGGTGGGCTGGCTGGCTGGTGGGCTAGCTGGCTGGTTGATTGGCTGGTGGACTGGCTGGCTGGTTGATTGGCTGGTGGACTGGCAGGCTGGTTGATTGGCTGGCTGGCTGGTTGGTGGGCTGGCAGGCTGGTTGATTGGCTGGTGGACTGGCAGGCTGGTTGATTGGCTGGTGGGCTGGCTGGCTGGTTGATTGGCTGGTGGACTGGCAGGCTGGTTGATTGGCTGGTGGGCTGGTTAGCTGGTGGGCTGGCTGGCTGGTGGGCTGGCTGGCTGGTTGATTGGCTGGTGGACTGGCAGGCTGGTTGAATTGCTGGTGGACTGGCAGGCTGGTTGATTGGCTGGTGGACTGGCAGGCTGGTTGATTGGCAGGTGGGCTGCTGGCTGGTTGATTGGCTGGTGGGCTGTCTAGCTGTTGGGCTGGCTTGCTGGTGGGTTGGCTGGCTGGTTGATTGGCTGGCTGGCTAGCTGGCTGGCTGTTACTCTGTCTCTCTCGGTCTGTCTCTGTGTGAGAGAGAGAGAGAGGGAGAGAGAGAGACTGTGTGTCTGTCTCAGTCTCTCTGTTTCTGTCTCTCTCTGTCTCTGATTCTATATCTCTGTCTCTGTCACTCTCTCTCTGTCACCGTCTGTCTCTGTCTCTCTCATTTTGTCTCTCTCTCTCCCCCTCTCTCTTTCTTTGTCTGTCTGTCTGTCTCTCTCTCTCTCTCTCCTCTCTCTCTCTCTCTCTCTCTCTCTGTCTGTCTGCCTGTCTCTGTATGAGTGTCTGCCTGTCAGTCCATCTGCCTGTCTGACTGTCTGTTTCTTTCTGTCAGTCTGTCGTCTGTCCTCTCTCTCTCTCTCTCTCTCTCTCTCTCTCTCTCTCTCTCTCCATCCATCCATCCTACCCCCCCCCCCTCTCTGTCTCTCTCTTAAATACGACAACAGATAATTGTTGTAGTTGCTGTTGAAAAGAATAGCAGACTAAGTGGTATGTTTATAGTGCACTCGGGTTATCTTGCTGCACCCACAACTGACGTGAACTATTCACACCATTTACTTCACAGTACATGCTCACACAACTGACGTGAACTATTCATACCATTTACTTCACACACTACATGCTCACACACAACTGACGTGAACTATTCATACCATTTACTTCACACTACATGCACACGCAACTGACGTGAACTATTCAACCATTTACTTCACACACATGCACACACAACTGACGTGAACTATTCACACCATTTACTTCACACACATGCACACACAACTGACGTGAACTATTCACACCATTTACTTCACATTACATGCCACACACAACTGACGTGAACTATTCATACCATTTACTTCACACTACATGCACACACAACTAACGTGAGCTATTCACACCATTTACTTCACACTACATGCTCACACAACTGACGTGAACTATTCATACCATTTACTTCACACTACATGCACACACACAACTGAGCTATTCACCCATTTACCTCACAACTACATGCTTCACACCAACTGACGTGAACTATTCAACCATTTACTTCACAGTACAGCACACAATCGCATGCGCTGACCCAGGCAACACCTGCATGTGCCCATTGCCACACGCATTTAGTTCCTTTTGCCGTTGCATGCCACACTCATTTAGTTCCTATTTGACCATTACATTGCCACACGCATTTAGTTCCTATTTGTCGATTGCATTGCCACACGCATTTAGTTCCTATTTGTCGATTGCATTGCCACACGCATTTAGTTCCTATTTGTCGATTGCATTGCCACACGCATTTAGTTCCTATTTGTCGATTGCATTGCCACACGCATTTAGTTCCTGATTTTGCCCGTTGCATTGCCACACGCATTTAGTTCCTATTTGACCATTGCATCGCCACACGCATTTAGTTCCTATATGACCATTGCATTGCCACACGCATTTAGTTCCTATTTGTCGATTGCATTGCCACACGCATTTAGTTCCTATTTACCCATTGCATTGCCACACGCATTTAGTTCCTATTTGACTATTGCATTGCCACAGCGCATTTATTCCTATTTACCCATTGCATTGCCACACGCATTTAGTTCCTATTTGACCATTGCATTGCCACGCGCATTTAGTTCCTATTTACCCATTGCATTGCCACACGCATTTATTCCTATTTGACCATTGCATTGCCACACGCATTTAATTCCTATTTGACCATTGCATTGCCACACGCATTTAATTTCCTATTTGACCATTGCATTGCCACACGCATTTATTTCCTATTTGACCATTGCATTGCCACACGCATTTATTTCCTATTTGACCATTGCATTGCCACACCATTTAGTTCCTATTTGACCATTGCATTGCCACACGCATTTAATTCATATTTGCCCATTGCATTGCCACACGCATTTAATTCCTATTTGCCCATTGCATTGCCACACGCATTTAATTCCTATTTGCCCATTGCATTGCCACACGCATTTAATTCCTATTTGCCCATTGCATTGCCACACGCATTTAATTCCTATTTGCCCATTGCATTGAATTTGCACTCTGGCAAGTTCAACGACTTGTCCTAAGTTTTTATTCCTCCCACGAAGACCTGGTAAAAGATCACTGTATCTTCAAAGAATAATACAGAACTCAATAACAGTGATGATGATGATGATGACGACGAAGACGACATTGCTGCTGCTACTGCTGCTGCTGCCGATGATGCTGCGGATCATGATGATGATGATGATGATGATTATGATGGTGATGATGATTTCTCACAGAGCTACGCGGATAAAGACAGGCCACCAGCTGAAAGACATGTTGCTGAGCTGTTCCTTTGCCGGCAAGTCCTGTTACCCTGAGTAAGTTCTTCGTTCTTCTTTCTCTACTGAGCACATATCTGTTAACCAGACTCATGTATCAAAACAGATAAAAGGGTTCCGTGTATGTTTTTCGTCCTACTGTCATTATTGGCTACAACAGATTGTAGATCTCTTGATGTCTGGGTTTTGTTTTCGTTTATGCCGTGTGTGTATGTATGTGTATATGTGGGGTGGGGGGAGACATGCGTGTGTGTTTGTATGTGTGTGTGTGTGTGTGTGTGAATGCGAGTGTGTGTGTGTGTATGTGCGCGCGCGCGCGCGCGCGCGCGCGTGTGTGTGTGTGTATGTGTGTGTGCGTGTGTGTGTGAATGCGAGTGAGTGTGTGTGTGTGTGTGTGTGCGCGCGCGTGTGTGTGTGTGTGCGCGTATGTGTGTGTGTGTGCGCGCGTGTGTGCATGTGTGTGTGTGTGTATGTGCGAGTGTGTGTGTGTGTGTGCGCGCGCGCGCGCGCGTGCGAGTGTGTGTGTGTGTGTGTGTGTGTGTGTGTGTGTGTGTGTGTGATCAGTTTGTAGCTGCACATGTGCGCAGTCTTCCCAGATTTTCTGTTCTAGTGTCTCTGCATTACGATTCTCTGGTCAAATGTGTGTCTGTTACAGTACAACAGCTCGAGTCATTGTACTAAATAATGTATGTGAATGTCATGTTACAACAGCTCGAGTCATTGTACTAAATAATGTATGTGAATGTCATGTTACAACAGCTCGAGTCATTGTACTATATAATGTATGTGAATGTCATGTTACAACAGCTCGAGTCATTGTACTAAATAATGTATGTGAATGTCATGTTACAGTACAACAGCTCGAGTCATTGTGCTAAATAATGTATGTGAATGTCATGTTACAGTACAACAGCTCGAGTCATTGTACTAAATAATGTATGTGAATGTCATGTTACAACAGCTCGAGTCATTGTACTAAATAATGTATGTGAATGTCATGTTACAACAGCTTGAGTCATTGTACTAAATAATGTATGTGAATGTCATGTTACAACAGCTCGAGTCATTGTACTAAATAATGTATGTGAATGTCATGTTACAACAGCTCGAGTCATTGTGCTAAATAATGTATGTGAATGTCATGTTACAACAGTTAGGTCAAAGTTTACGGCAAGTGTGTTTATCATGTCACACACATTAAGTCACCGCTGTACGGCAAGTGTGTCAGTTTTTTCGTTACACAGTTTCTGTTGGCGTGCTGTGGCAAAGGTGTCTGTTTTTTCGTTACACAGTTTCTGTTGGCGTGCTGTGGCAAAGGTGTCTGTTTTTTCGTTACACAGTTTCTGTTGGCGTGCTGTGGCAAAGGTGTCTGTTTTTTCGTTACACAATTTCTGTTGGCGTGCTGTGGCAAGTGTGTCTGTTTTTTCGTTACACAGTTTCTGTTGGCGCGCTGTGGCGAAGGTGTCAGTTTTTTCGTTACACAGTTTCTGTTGGCGTGCTGTGGCAAAGGTGTCTGTTTTTTTGTTACACAGTTTCTGTTGGCGTGCTGTGGCAAAGGTGTCTGTTTTTTTCGTTACACAATTTCTGTTGGCGCGCTGTGGCAAAGGTGTCTGTTTTTTCGTTACACAGTTTCTGTTGGCGTGCTGTGGCAAAGGTGTCTGTTTTTTCGTTACACAGTTTCTGTTGGCGTGCTGTGGCAAAGGTGTCAGTTTTTTCGTTACACAGTTTCTCGTTACACAGTTTCTGTTGGCGTGCTGTGGCAAAGGTGTCAGTTTTTTCGTTACACAGTTTCTCGTTACACAGTTTCTGTTGGCGTGATGTGGCAAAGGTGTCAGTTTTTTCGTTACACAGTTTCTCGTTACACAATTTCTGTTGGCGTGCTGTGGCAAAGGTGTCAGTTTTTTCGTTACACAGTTTCTGTTGGCGTGCTGTGGCAAAGGTGTCTGTTTTTTTGTTACACAATTTCTGTTGGCGTGCTGTGGCAAAGGTGTCTGTTTTTTCGTTACACAGTTTCTGTTGGCGTGCTGTGGCAAAGGTGTCTGTTTTTTCGTTACACAATTTCTGTTGGCGTGCTGTGGCAAAGGTGTCTGTTTTTTCGTTACACAGTTTCTGTTGGCG
>CM065719.1:88994580-89187080 GCA_033310375.1 Conus canariensis
GCAGTAGTGAGATGCATGTCCACCCTCCCCTGTACCCTTTAGAATGGGAGGAATAGTGAGGTACATGTCCACCCTCCCCTGTACCTTTACAATAGTATGAATAGTGAGGTACATGTCCACCCTCCCCTGTACCCTTTAGAATGGGAGGAATAGTGAGGTACATGTCCACCCTCCCCTGTACCCTTTAGAATGGGAGCAATAGTAGGTACATGTCCACCCTCCCCTGTACCTTTACAATAGTATGAATAGTGAGGTACATGTCCACCCTCCCCTGTACCCTTTAGAAGGGGAGCAATAGTAGGTACATGTCCACCCTCCCCTGTACCCTTTAGAATGGGAGCAATAGTAGGTACATGTCCACCCTACCCTGTACCTTTACAATGGTATGAATAGTGAGGTACATGTCCACCCTGCCTCTGCACCCTTCAGCATGGGAACAATCGTGACGTATATGTCCACCCTCCCCTGTATCCTTTAGAATGCGAGCAATGAGACAATATCCTTTGTTTATTGGTTGTGTTCTCAGGTGCATTCAATATTGGTTAGAAATAAACAGAACGGATCACTACAGATTTCCACACACAGCTTATAGGATGCTACCTAGCCTAGATAGACGAGATAGGTGAGCATGGACATAAAAGGATATGGGAATAACTCCATCTAAAAATTGTTTTGTAATTTTTGTAAACCGAGGAGTCAAATCTATCAATGACTTCAAGCAGTGCTTCAAAGAAAGTCTTATAGACGATCAAAATCGAAATATGAAACGCCCCATTACAGAGAGTGATAGACTACAATTTTTACCATAAATACAAACTGTCACTTGAATGTGAACCTTATACGAATTCAGACGTAAATACGTTCGTCATACGTGCTTTAATACGCTTTAGAATTGGTGTGACCGACATCAACGTTCTACAAGACAAAGAAATCAGTCAGATACTGAGGTCGACTGTCCATTTTGTCATGGTGTGATTGACAATGAAACACATTTCTGATTTTGTTGTCCTGCCCATGGTGATTATCATGCTCATCATTTGAACGTGTTAGTGACGTTTATTTGTTGTTGTTGCTGTTGTTGTATTGTTGTTTAACATCACCAAAAGAACAACCAATTTTGACGTGAGTGGTGACAGCCTTTGTATGGCCCTGACAATCGGCTTGACGTTGAGCAAAAAGGAAGATAAAGGACTGAGCCTGTTTATGTATGTATATATCCACGATGGCCGGTTTGGCTTTCAGGAAAACGTCTTGGCGAAGATGGCGTGTACACGGCTGTCGGTTGCGAAATGTCAACAACTGAAGGATAAGGACCCCAACCAACTCAAGTGAGTCCTCGCCCCCATGTAGCGCGCGCGCGCGCACACACACACACACACACACACACACACACCAAAGAAAGCAAATGGACGAAGTTTATACGACAAACCTTGTCAACGATAGGATTACAGCATGTCTGGGAAAATCAGGGTACATTTAGTGTGACTTGCCTGAACTTTCTAATCAATGCGAAGCTGGAAACATTTTATATTGAGTTCTGGAAGAAACAAAAGAACGAAAGCACACCCAAGCTTAAATTTTATGCCACAGTTACTACCGAATACAAACAGGCGGCTTATTTGGAGCAACGCACTGACACAGATTGCAGACGAGCACTAACTAGATTACGAATAAGCGCCCATGAACTCCAAATTGAGAGTGGCCGTTATACCAACACTGACAGAGAAAACAGATTATGCACGACATGCCACGTCGTTGAGGACGAACTACATTTTCTCGATGACTGCAAATTATTTTACCAACAACGTTATGACCTGATGACAAGGATCACAAAAACAGATTTTCCACTACAGACTAACATGAGAAAACTCTCGGAGCTCATGTTACTGGACTGCTTCCAACCTGTACTTGCCCATTATATCCTGTTGTGTTTTTCTCTTCGGAGACAGAAAATTTAATCAGACTCTGATACACACTGTGCTTTTTCTTTCTGTTACTAATGTTATGTTGCAAGATGTGACGACGCTTGGATTAGTTTAGTTTAGTTGAATGTCTGAACTTGATCATCTGTGCCCCACAAAACCTCTGGTTTTCATATGGCAATAAAATATGTTCTTGTTCTTGTTCTTGTTCACATACACACATCACTACAAAGGGAGGTTGTCCACTGGAATTTTCGAGTGGTGGCCCTGTTCAAAATTCCACACGTCCAATATTAGGATGGCGTTCTTTTAAACAATACATATGTTAACTTGTGTGTTTGTTTACATTTTTACAAAACATCAAAGGTATTTCCTTAATAAAGTCAGTTTGTTTACATTTTTACAAAACATCAAGGTATTTCCTTAATAAGGTTTGTTTACATTTTTACAAAACATCAAGGTATTTCCTTAATAAAGTCAGTTTGTTTACATTTTACAAAACATGAAGGTATTTCCTTAATAAAGTCAGTTTGTTTACATTTTTACAAAACATCAAGGTATTTCCTTAATAAAGTCAGTTTGTTTACATTTTCACAAAGCATCAAGGCATTTCCTTGATAAAGTCTAGTTTGTTTACATTTTCACAAAACATCAAGGCATTTCCTTGATAAAGTCAGTTTGTTTACATTTTCACAAATCATCAAGGCATTTCCTTAATAAAGTCAGTTTGCTTACATTTTTACAAAACATCAAGGTATTTCCTTAATAAAGTCAGTTTGCTTACATTTTTACAAATCATCAGGTATTTCCTTAATAAAGTTTGTTCACATTTTTACAAAACATCAAGGTATTTCCTTAATAAAGTTTGTTTACATTTTGACAAAACATGAAGGTATTTCCTTAATAAAGTCAGTTTTATCCTTGACAGAAAGAAAACACACAAAGGGCAGAAATCATGTTCCAGGGCAAATGAGCGGTAGTGGTTTTCTTGTTGTTATCGTTGTTGTTGTTTTCCACGTAGAGTGATTCTAGGATGCTCCACTGGCTTCTTCTCGTCTGGCCTGCGCCGCTCTCTTTCTTTCTTCCTCGTACATTCGCTTAGCTGATGCTGCCCTCTGATCATGAGAACACCGTTCATTTCATGCACCAACTATTTATAGTGCATAAAAAAAATAGTAAAAGATTCGCAGAACCTAAATAAACAAGGTTTCCTTTGTTTTAGCTCTTGTCGTAAAAGAAAGCATTGATCAAGTTTCTGTTGAAAATAAAGAGGGTTTTAAACGGAAAGAAACTAAAGCAGAGAAATTACCTGTTCAAGTTTAGTCCATTTTTCCCCTGTCTCTGTCTTTTAATTTTTTTATGTGTGTGTCAGAGTAAGGGAATCGCCGAATCTTGTCAATTTTCTGGCGATTAAAACATGAAATTAATGAGCGATTTGCGTCAAATGTTCACAGCGGCGCTGCGCTATGGTCGGCGCAGTGTTTTTGGCCCTGCCACGTGGCTTGTTTGTCTGTCTGCATGTCCGCATGAGATCATGGACAAAAACAGAGCTGGAACTGAAGTGAATAGGGCTGGTTGATTGTAATATCAGTCAAAAGGTGATGTGCTAATTAGTGCCCTTTACAAGGACGTTGATAGAATCCAGCAAAAATGCGTAGCCTGATATACAACTGCTTCTTGGTACATAGGTAGATGGAAGAGAACCAAGTCACTGGATTAGCTTCTTTCCTTACAACATCGACCTCAACTTGAATGCAAATAGAACACATGTTGCTTGTAAGCATCGACCTCAACTTGAGTGCAGATAGAACACATGTTGCTTGTAAGTATCGACCTCAACTTGAATGCAGATAGAATACATGTTGCGTGTAAGTATCGACCTCAACTTGAGCGCAGATAGAATACATGTTGCGTGTAAGTATCGACCTCAACTTGAGCGCAGATAGAATACATGTTGCGTGTAAGTATCGACCTCAACTTGAATGCAAATAGAATACATTATGCTTGTAAGTATCGTCCCCAACTTGAATGCAAATAGAATACATGTTGCGTGTAAGTATCGACCTCAACTTGAATGCAAATAGAATACATGTTGCATGTAAGTATCGACCTCAACTTGAATGCAGATACGAGTAGAATATATGTTGCGTGTAAGTATCGACCTCAACTTGAATGCAAATAGAATACATGTTGCGTGTAAGTATCGACCTCAACTTGAATGCAAATAGAATGCATTTTGCTTGTAAGTATCGACCTAAACTTGAATGCAAATAGAATACATGTTGCTTGTTAGGGTTGCAGATAAGTGAGGAAATCCTTTCTGATTGTGCATCGCTGTTTTTGTTGTTGTTATTCCTCACAAGATACAATCATTCATACGTGCACGTGCTGTGTGCCACCGTTGGTTTCACAGCACGTATTACATAATGTGCACGTTTTGGAATGAAATGTAAGTAAATAATTATAGTTCTTCTTCTTCTTCTTCTTCATCTTCTTCTTTTTGTTATTATTGTTGATGTTATTATTATCATTATTATTATCATAACAATTGCTATCATTATCATATTATTATTATTAACATCATTATTAATGTTGTTGTTGTTGTTATTGTTTTTTTCATTATTTATTGTCGTTGTTATTATCATTATTATTATATTATTGTTGTTGTTGTTGTTGTTGTTGTTATGTATCCTCATATTGTTCGTTTCCTTCCTGTTCTGCTATGTTTCAGACGTGAATTCGTCAAGCTCAACATCTTTTTCGAGGACATGAACTACCAGGCAGTGATCGAGGCCGCCGATTACGGGGTAAAGCTGCATTCCCAATGACAAAGACACACTGACGGCAACTATAGTAAAGCTACAGAGTAAACATGCAATGTTATCAGCTGTACTTCTACACGACCAGTCAGCTGCATTTCTGATAGGTAGCCCAGCGCGCGTGCTCAGACACACGCTCATATATGTACTCACATATGTACACGCACGCACGCTCAAGCACGCATGCACACACACGCACACGCGCGCGCACACACTCACACACACACACACACGCACACGCACACACACGCGCGCGTGCGTGTGCACGTACGCACACACTCACGCACACGCACGCGCGTACAAACACACATAAACACACAGACGCACGCACGCGCACGCGCGCGTACACACATACACACACATACACATACAAGCACGCTTGTACACATAGATGCACGCGACACGTGGACGCACAAATGAGTTCGTGCGGACCCACTTCTGCATGAACACACACACACACACACACACACACACACACACACACACACACCTCCCTCTCTCTCTCTCTCTCTCTCTCTCTCTCTCTCTCTCTCTCTTCTCTCTCTCTCTCTCTCTCTCTCTCTCTCTCTCTCTCTCACCCCTTGGTATGATAGAAGTCGCTAACACACGTGTTGGTAATGTCACAGATTTTGTTTCAAGGAGGCGTCACTGCGTGCGGACTAGACCATAGACGGTACACCACATCGGCTAAGTTTTGAGACCACATTACGCATGATTTGAAGCTGATCGATAAATGAATTTAACAACTAAGATGAGAAATTGAAGAAGAGGGTCTCGTGGCTACGACTCGGCGGATGTCTGACCTACGCATTAGTCCAACGCGCTGGTCAGACCTTGAGTGCCTACCTACCATGTTTTTTTTATGTGTGTGTAGTGAATGTACAGGTGTGTGTATAATGTGAGGGCATGGGCCCGTGTGTGTGCGTGGGCGCATATGTGTGTGCGTGTGTGTGTGCGTGTGTGTGTGTGTGTGTGTGTGTGTGTAAAGATTTAGAAGTTCTTAACGCACGTGTTTTATGTGTTACAAACTGAGAAGTTCCTAACACACGTGTTTTGGGTGTCACAGGCTGAGAAGTTCCTCACACACGTGTTTTGGGTGTCACAGGCTGAGAAGTTCCTAACACACTGTTTTGGGTGTCACAGGCTGAGAAGTTCCTAACACACTTGTTTTGGGTGTCACAGACTGAGAAGTTCCTAACACACATGTTTTGGGTGTCACAGACTGAGAAGTTCCTAACACACGTGTTTTGGGTGTCACAGACTGAGAAGTTCCTAACACACGTGTTTTGGGTGTCACAGACTGAGAAAATCCTAACACGTGTTTTGGGTGTCACAGACTGAGAAGTTCCTAACACACGTGTTTTGGGTGTCACAGGCTGAGAAGTTCTTAATACATGTGTCTGTAATATCACAGATTGAGAAGCAGAGTACACGACTAGACAGTTCTGTCCTCTGTTTGTCCGTTTCCTTGGCGGTAGCTAACCCCGTCTCTTTCTAAATTTTGCTTCATTTTCCGCCCTCAGTCACTCCGTTTTGCAACTTAACAGATTAAAAAGTTCTTAACACAAGTAAGCCTGTTCGTGATGTCACAGATTGAGAAGTCCTTCACATACATGTTCGTAATGTCACAGATTGAGAAATTCTTAACACGTGTTTTTGGTGTGACAATATGAGACCTTCCTAACACACGTGTTTTTGGTGTGACAGATTGAGAAGTTCTTGGCACACGTGTTTTTGGTGTGATAGATTGAGAAGTTCTTAACACACGTGTTATTGGAGTGACAGATTGAGAACTTCCTAACACACGTGTTTTTGGTTGACAGATTGAGAACTTCCTAACACACGTGTTTTTGGTTGACAGATTGAGAACTTTCTAACACACGAGTTTTTGGTGTGACAGATTGAGAAGTTCTTTACACACGTAATTTTAGTGTCACATATAGAGAAGTTCCGAACAACTTCCTAACACACGTGTTTTGGGGGTGACAGATTGAGAAGTTCTTAACACACGTTTTTGGGGGGTGACAGATTGAGAAGTTCCTAATTCACGTGTTTTTGGTGTGACAGTTGTGAGAACTTCCTAACACACATGCTTTTGGTGTGACAGATTGAGAA
The DNA here is from genome assembly GCA_033310375.1 of Conus canariensis. Taxonomy (NCBI): domain Eukaryota; kingdom Metazoa; phylum Mollusca; class Gastropoda; order Neogastropoda; family Conidae; genus Conus; species Conus canariensis. Next base: position 89,001,437 of record CM065719.1, read on the forward strand.
GTTCTTTACACACGTGTTTTTTATTGTCAGAGATAGAGATGTTCCTATCAGTCATGTTCTTAATGTGGGAAATTGAGAACTTTCTAACGCACGTGTTTCGGGGGTGACAGATTGAGAAGTTCTTAACACACGTGTTTTTGGGGTGGCAGATTGAGAAGGTCCTAACTCATGTGGGTTTTGTGTTTGTGTGTGTGTGTGTGTGTGTGTGTGTGTGTGTGTGTGACAGATTGAAAAGTTCTTAACGCACGTGTTCTTAATGCTGCAAATTGAAGTTCTTCACACATGTGTTTTTGGGGTGACAGATTGAGAAGTTCTTAACACGCGTGTTTTTGGTATGACAATTTGAGAACTTCTTAACACACGTGTTCTTAATAGTTGCAAATTGAGCAGTTCTTCACACACATGTTTTTGATGTCACAGATTGAGAAGTTCGTGGCCGACGTGGGCGGCAACCTGGCTCTGTGGCTGGGGCTCTCCCTGGTCAGTGTGCTGGAACTCCTACAGCTGGGGCTGGAACTCTCCAGGCACGTCTGCCGCCGCATGAGAAAGAAGCCCACCACTCGCTGACGCCGTCCTAGATCCTTCCTTCTCCACCTCCATCCACCTCCAGCACCTTCTGTTCCATCTGCTGCTCCTTCCCTCCGTCTCTACCGTTCAAACCCTCTTCCCCCCCCCCCCCCCCCCAGCCCCTCATCACCTTACCTTGCCTTTCTTTCTTCATCGGCTCCTGGACTGTTGGGGGCAACAGCTGAAAACTCGGGGAAAACATCTCATGTGTATTCGCTGACAAACGTGCTTGTACAGAAGTGCACGTGCGTGCACACAGCATGCAACGCACAGGCATACACACAGATTCATCACACACGCAAACGCGGGCGCACACTTACACACACACACACACACGCACGCACGCACGCACGCACGCACGCACGCACACACACACACACACACACACACACACACACACACAGAGTCAATGATCTCTCAGTGCACCGAAGAAAGCAAATGGACGAAGTTTATACGACAAACCTTGTCAACGATAGGATTACAACATGTCTGGGAAAATCAGGGTACATTTAGTGTGACTCGCCTGATGTTTCTAATCAGTGCGAAGCTGGAAAGGTTTTATATTGAGTTTTGGAAGAAACAAAAGAACGAAAGCACATCCAAGCTCAAATTGTATGCCACAGTTACTACTGAATACAAACAGGCGGCTTATTTGGAGCAACACACTGACACAGATTGCAGACGAGCACTAACTAGATTACGAATAAGTGCCCATGACCTCCAAATTGAGAGGGGCCGTTATACCAACACTGACAGAGAAAACAGATTATGCACGACATGCCACGTCGTTGAGGACGAACTACATTTTCTCAATGACTGCAAATTATTTGACCAACAACGTTATGACCTGATGACAAAGATCATAAAAACTGATTTTCCACCACAGACTAACATGACAAAACCCTCGGAGCTCATGTTACTGGACTGCTTCCAACCTGTACTTGCCCAGTATATCCTGTTGTGTTTTTCTCTTCGGAGACAGACAATTTAATCAGACTCTGATACACACTGTGCTTTTTTCTTTCTGCTACTAATGTTATGTTGCAAGATGTGACAACGCTGGGATTAGTTTAGTTGAATGTCTGAACTTGATCATCTGTGCCCCACAAAACCTCTGGTTTTCATATGGCAATAAAATATGTTCTTGTTCTCACACACACACACACACACACACACACACACACACACACACACACACATATATATATTATATATATATATACACACATACCAATCTATCTAGAGATAGATAGATAGATAGATAAATATACATACACATATACGAGCGCGCGCACACACACACACACGCGCACACAGACACACACACACACACACGCACACACAGACACACACACTGACTGAAATCAATTTATTGTCAGATTAACCCGTGGTTGTACTGACAAGACACACCACACACACACACACACACACACACACACACTGAAGCCAATTTATTGTCAGATTAACCCGTGGTTGTACTGACAAGACACACACACACACACACACACACACACACACACACACACACACCTTCAGTCATTCACTCACTCATGCACGAACATAAAACTAACTGGATAGCACATGCAGGAAAAAAACGACTAAGATCGTGGGCATTATGCATTCCGCAGTGTTGTAATGTTCACAGATCTCTCTCTCTCTCTCTCTCTCTCTCTCTCTCTCTCTCTCTCTCTCTCAAACTAAGGCTGATGTCAGCAGATCATACTGACTTTGTAAAGGACAAGGCCTTTTTGTGTCAGAGAAATGTTGTTCAGTATTCTAAACAGACAAAGAAAGATCAGAGTTAATAATGTCGCTCAGTATTCTAAACAGACAAAACAAAGGTCAGAGTTAATAATAATAATAATGAATACTTACATAGCGCCTATTCTCGGCTAGAGACCAAGCTCTAAGCGCTTTACAAGCGACACTCGCTTACACAACGGGCTGCCTACCTGGGTAGTGCCGACTGAAGAGCTGCCAGCTGGCGCTTCATTCAGTCGTTTCCCGTGTCATCCAGTCAATATCGTTCAATATCGTTCACTCAGTTTCTTTACTTCCCTCTTTCTTTCCATTTCTTACGCAGAGTGCATGCTGTGTGTAAAGTGTCATCCATACCAACGGCCAAACTGGCCTACTCTTCCGAAAGTTGGTGATGGGATTTTACGTGTGTGCAAGATATTATGCGTGCGTTCACACACGGAACCTCGGTTTATAGTCTCATTCGAAGGACTGTATGGGAAATGGAGTCAGAACTAATGTTAACTCCGAGGGAAAAATCCCCCTGTACCGAAACGCCCCGGCGGAGATTCGAACCCGCAACCCCAGGATCACCAAGATTACGAGTCAGGCGCTCTACCAACTGAGCTATAATGTCGTTCAGTATTCGAAACAGACAAAACAAAGGTCAGAGTTAATACACAATACCAAAACAGACCGGTGAATGTGTGACAAAAATGCCCTCTTCAGATGTGGCAAGCGACGAAACATGCGCCAGTTAATATTCCCCAGCGTGTATGGGAGTTGCTATCGGTGGAGTGTTACTTGGAGCATTTTCTCTCTGTTGTTCATCTTGGTGAGGAAGGCATATTTGACGAAAATTCACGTTGTCTTTTTGCATTGTATGTTAAGTAAGCGTTGCTTTTTACTCCGTCTTGTGCATTTGTTTTCATTTTGTTTACTTCTTAAAGGTGCTTTAGTTTGGTTTAGTTTTTTCCAGCATTTTGTTTACCAAATATTGTCAGAGCTGCAAAGAATAGTTATTTCCCGGCAATAGTTATTTCCCGGCTTTTTCTTCCTCCATCGATTTTTGAATGTTTATTTTGTTTCATTGCTTTTTGTGTTTAATTCATGTTCACTACAAATGGCTTTCGACTGCAGTATATCTTATTTTTACAGAGATTTTCTTCGTTTCAAGTGAACCAACTTTAGTCATGTTATCGTCATTTTGTTTTTTATTTCTTCATATTTCTTGACAAGTTTCTTTATAGTTTCTGACAGTACCATTGTCTTGTGATTAGTTTTACTTTACTTTTCATTTTTTATAAATGTGCTTTTTCTGCCTTTTCTTACATTAGATTTACAACCATTAAAATGTCACTTAAATGTTGTTTTCTTTGAACAACACAGAAAAGTTTGAAAATGATGGAGCCAGACGTTTTACATATTTTCAAAGGCAAAGTCGTGTTATTTCTGTCTTGCTGTCTCCACAAAAAAGGCATCCTGTCTCATGTAGACAACAACATAAGGATCACTGTATTTTCACTGTATCACTTTAATGTCTGTTGTATCGGAACGAAATTATGCACGAGTGCCGACCGTGTCATACTTCGCTTCTCGTACACTAATAAAACAAATAACTTGGGGAAATAACGTGCTTCTCGTTATGTTCCGTTTATACTTCTACAAGCGACATACATCTGTACACTCTTACACCAGCAAAACTGAATGCAAACAATGTACATATATACAAACAATAATAACAGGGGGTGTCTCCCAAGACCCTGTGCTTCGATCTATGCTTTTTACCACGTACTCCTCCTGGGGTTATTTTTTTCTTAACTGCTGAATCTGACTCACGGTATCAATTCTTTTCTTGTGTGTGTGTGTGTGTGTGTGTGTGTGTGTGTGTGTGTGTGTGTTGCTGAGTCTGCCTCGCAGTGTCATTTGTTGTTTTTTTGTTTTTTTTTGGATGATGATCTCAGGTCCATTTGTTCTTCCCAACCCTAAAACCTTGTTGCCATATGTTGTGAAATAAGTGCATTGGTCAAGACGATTGCACACTGGACGAAAATATATCAACTGACAATGAATGGTGATAACACAGAGCTAATACGTATAGTACTGAAATCTAAAGTTCAGCAGAGAGAAACGAAGATTATGATCATTTTCAGCTTTGAAATCACTTTCTCTTACTCCATTTTAAAGAGCACCTAGGCATTTTCTTTGATCTTTCATTGACTATGAAACTAAACATGAACCAGTGATGCAAAGCTTGTACTTCCGACTCAGAAGAACAGGGAAAAATTTCCCGCCATGACGCAGCTGAATCAGCAAACAATGTGTGTCTCTCTTGCCCTCTCGAGATTTGACTATTGCAGCTGTGTTCTAGCACACTTTCCGGACGAACTTATGTCCGAACTCAGCTATTGTTAAAATTATGCCCAAGGACTGACCCTTAGAGAGAGCACGTGGTGTGGTGTCAGTGAGCTTCTTCAGACCCTGCAATGGTTTCTGTGAGGGAAGGTGTCCAGTATAAACTTGCAACTCTTTGTTTTCAGCTGTTAAATTACATGCCTTCTTTCCCATGAAGATTTGTCAGCATACGCATTTCTAAACTCTCCTCTTTCTATCCCCGTTTTTCTCTCAAGTGTTTGGACCAGAAATGCTTATCAGTTTCTGGACCTTTAACATGGAGCCCTCTGCCACTATTCTGTGGACACAATCAGTCTCTACTGACTTTAAAAAGTACCTGAAAACCCATCTCTTGAAAAGATATATTTGTATATGCTTTCTGAGATATATGGCTGTTCTGATGTGTGTGTGTGTGTGCGTGCGTGGTGTGTGGTGCTTGTGGTGTGTGGTGTGTGTGTGTGTGTGTGTGTGCGTGAATCCGTACGTGCAGACAGTCATGTGCATGTTTATGCTTGGGGAGGGACGAGAGAAAAAGATTAAAACAAAATAGAAATGGAGGGATGTGTTGGGACGGGGTGGAATATTGTATGTGCTTGCAACTTTTCAAATGAATGTATTTGTATTGTTTTTATAAATTGTCAGAATTATCTAAATGACCCGTTAAATCATGCCTTCAAAATACGTTTTCACTTGTAAATGTGTGCATAATATTGAGAATATGGGGCAACTTGGTGTTACTTGCTCTGCGATCTCTCTCTCTCTCTCTCTCTCTCTCTCTCTCTCTCTCTCTTTGTTTGTCTGTCTGTCTCAGTCTCTCTCTTTCTCTCTCTCTCTCTCTCTCTCTCTCTCTCTCTCTCTCTCTCTCTCTCTCTCTCTCTTCTTTTGTTTCGTGTTTTTCTTCAATGACGCTTCTATGCTTTCTGGCACTATAATAAAGGGCATGGGGCTTGCTTTCAGCACAGTGATTTTATTGCACTATAGTAAAGGGCATCGAGCTTGCTTTCAGCACAGTGATTTTATTGCACTATAGTGAAGGGCATCGGGCTTGCTTTCAGCAACAGTGATTTTATTGCACTATAGTAAAGGCATCGGCTTGCTTTCAGCAACATGATTTATTGCACTATAGTAAAGGGCATCGGCTTGCTTTCAGCAACAGTGATTTTATTGCACTATAGTAAAGGGCATCGGGCTTGCTTTCAGCAACAGTGATTTTATTGCACTATAGCAAAGGGCATAGGGCTTGCTTTCAGCACAGTGATTTTATTGCACTATAGTAAAGGGCACAGGGCTTGCTTTCAGCACAGTGATTTTATTGCACTATAGTAAAGGGCACAGGGCTTGCTTTCAGCACAGTGATTTTATTGCACTATAGTAAAGGGCACTGGGCTTGCTTTCAGCACAGTGATTTTATTGCACTATAGTAAAGGGCACAGGGCTTGCTTTCAGCACAGTGATTTTATTGCACTATAGTAAAGGACACAGGGCTTGCTTTCAGCACGGGGCTTGCTTTCAGCACAGTGATTTTATCGCACTATAGAAAAGGGCATAGGGCTTGCTTTCAGCACAGTGATTTTATTGCACTATAGTAAAGGGCACTGGGCTTGCTTTCAGCACAGTGATTTTATTGCCCTGAAAAGAATTTGTATTGTTATCACTATTATCAATATTAATTGTCCTTTGAAGATACAACAGCTTTTCCGTTTATGATTCTGAAATGGATTTTAAGAACCCATTTTAGCGAACATTCCAATATTTTTTTAATCTCGGGATATACTACTCAAAAGAATTTAAGGGCCACACAGTTCATCACTCCCCAATAATAACTCATAAGTCCGACAGCTGAAATCAACCAACACACATTTAATTCAATCATTTGATCATCGATTGGACACAATTTCATCAAGAAGTGCAAATCAATTATCGCGAAAATTTCATTGACATGGACACACCCCCATTTTGCAAATTCAGAACAACCGACTGTCAGAATGTCAAGAGTCAATATCGTGTGTGACCGCCATTGGCGTTGATGCAGTCAAGGCAGCGCTGTCTCGTGGATCTGTCCAAAGTCTGGAGGGTGTTCTGGGGGATCGCCTGCCACTCCTGCTCCAGATTCCTGAACAGGACGTCGAGATTGTGTGCAGGAGGATGGTTGTTGCGTATACGACGGCCCAGAACATCCCAAAGATGTTCGATGGGGTTCAGGTGGGGTGAGCGGGCAGGCCAGTCCATCCTGGTGACTTGCTGCTGCTGGAGAAAGTTCTGTACGACCCGAGCTCTGTGCGGCCTGGCGTTATCGTCCTGTAGTATGGCTCCTGGTCCCATGGCCTGCAAAGCTGGTACAGCGATTGGCTCCAGAATGTTGTCCCTGTAGGCTACGCCGGTCAGGTAGCCTTGGACACTGTGCAGGGGTGTTCTGTGATGAAGACTGAAGCCACCTCACACCATCAGGGACCCACCACCACAGTGGTCGTGCTCCACAACAGTGGCGTCAATGAAGCGCTCTCGAACACGCCTCCAGGCGCGAATCCTGCCGTCGTTGAAGGACAGGGTGTAGCGGGATTCATCAGAAAAGAGCACCCTGGACCACTGCAGCCTTGTCCAGGCCAGGTGTCGTTGAGCCCAAGCCAGACGAGCAGCATGGTGAGCTCTGGTCAGTGCAGGTCGCAATGCTCGACGCCTTGACCGCATGTTGGCCTCACGCAGGCGGTTGCGAACCGTCTGGTCGCTGACGAGGACGTTGCTGGCTGCTCTCAGCTGCCCCCTGAGCACGTTGGCGGTGGCGGTTCTGTTGCGTTGTGCCGCCAGGGTGATGAAGCGATCCTGTCGTCTGTTGGTCGCTCTGTGGCGTCCAGGTCTGCGTGCTTCTTGAACTCTCCCATAGTTGTACCGGTCTCTCAGTCTTTGAATGACAGAATGTGTTACTCTAAGTCGTCTGCCAACTTCTCGGACTGCCACGCCTTCTTGTAGCCAGGCCACAGCCATCCCTCTCTCAGCGTCACTAAGTTTGCGTCTTGGTGGCATGTTTGAACACACCCCCAGAAGCGGCCCTTAATAAAGCCACTGGTCAGCGAATCAGGTTGACAAGTGTTCATTAAAGGTCCGGCTTGCATGTGCAATGCAGTTTTCAGACAGCCGAATACTGCTGCGCCAGCTAGGCGCACTCAAATTGCGACCTTTTTCTCGTGGTTTTTGAGCTGCTTTTGCGGACCAGTGTAACACCTTTGACACAGATTCGACTTAACAATTGCCAAAACCAGTTTTCTGTGAAGCACTTGTCACACTTTGAGTGAATAAATTGGCCATAAACATTTCATGTTTTATGCTACGCTGTATTATGTAAACCATATAAAAAATGAATGCGGCCCTTAAATTCTTTTGAGTAGTATATATTCATATCACCAGAGTGTGATTTTAACTGCTGTTTTTCGATCAATTCTTTGTTGTTGTTTTTTCTATATAGGTTTAAATGCTAAGTTTTTCATTTAATAAGATTTTTTTTAAGGTTTGCGGCTTAGTACCCAACATTACTTTTCATAATAATAAGAAATAAGGTGGATTTGAATTCAGTATTCACTGATATGCATTCTTCAGAACACACGCCAGCAAAATAAACTGCTACTCTATTGAATGTTTCTTGTCTTTTTGATCGCATGCTAAACCACAATTTTATGCAATTTATTCTTTTTTCTTGAAAATTAAACACTACACATTCTTAACCACACCACTGATTTTTGAAACGTACGAAATTCCGTTTTATTGTTAAATGAGGCATAAACTTCCTCGGTCTCTTCAACCTATACTCTTCATTAACACATACTACTCTCCCTCTCTCTCACTCTCTGTCTTTGTATGTGTGTGTGTGTGCGCGCGCGCACGCGCATCTGTGTGTGCCACCAGGTCGCTACTTTAAGCCGTTACTGGGAAAAAATCTAAAGATTGATATATTTGTACGTGACTAACTTACTCAGCGACCTGTTCATTTCCGACGAATGCATATATCAATATTAACTGCTAGGGGGTTTGTAGGAACGTCTGCATACAGCCTCATGAAACAGCTCTCAGTTGCAGGGAAGGAAAAAACCAGAGCCCTGAAAGCAATGGCAGAAGCGGCAGAGAGGTGTTCAAGCTGGATCTGGTCAAGGAGGAACAAAAGTGAACTTCATAAGGCTTAAATTTCCTACAAATATCAGGTGTCCCTGTGGCTCAGTGGTTAAAGCGCGAGTCATTAAGTGGAAAATGAGCATGTCCAGAGGGTCATGGGTTCGAATCCCAGCCATGGCTCGTCCCAAGATGGGGAAAAAAAAAAAAGGGGGGGGCAGCAGAGGGACATCCAGAGTCATGAACCGGGTGTGGCCCAACCCCCCTAGAGTGTCAGGAGATAAGGGCCGAAACACTTGCTTGAAGGGGGCTTCTCTTCTGAGGACTCTCTGCTGCCACGCTCTCCACGAGTTTCTTTCTACTGATGCATGGGTAAACCATTGACTTCCGGGAATAGGCCGGAGGACGTCCGGGAAAGACCGGAGGACACTGGGAAAGACCAGAACCAAGGGCTCTGTGGGCTGGCTCCCCACTTTGCCTTAAACATGTGGCTACTAAGAATAAAAGGAAAAGATGCTCCCAGGATTCACCGAAAGGGGGAGAGAATGATGAATCCATCGGTGCTCAACCAATCATGACTGCAAATCCCAAACGGACTATGAACATGGACCAAATGGAATATCCATGTGTCTGTGGAAAGCGTTTCGCTACCACCCGTGGCATGAAGATCCACAGAACAAAGATGGGATGTGTGAAGACTCATCTGAATGAGCAGCAGCGCACTGCATCAGCAGATAAGACGTCGGAAGACCAAGGCCAGGATTTAAACCACAGTGCCAAGGACATCCACGCTGTTGGTTCGGATGAGGAATTTGCACAGGCCCTCGATGCCAGGCGCCTGAAACTCAACCTGCCACGAGCAAATGAAACTGAAGATTGGGAGAAACTGGATGCAAAAATCGTCCAAAGACTCGATGCACTGATAGGGAAAAGCACCCTGGAACACAAACTAGACACATATGGGGACATTGTGTATGCCACATGTAGAGACGCCTATGGAGCAAAACTACCCAAAGAGAAAACACCTCCAAAGAAATCCAGACGCCAAGAAAAGATGGACAAGATCAGGGTCCAAAAGAAAAACCTCAAGATGCAAATGAAGACCGCACTGCCAGCTGAAAAACAAGGCTTGGAAAAACTGTGGAAAGACCTGAAAGAAAAACACAGCGCCCTCAGCAAAGCGGAATCTGCGAGGAAGAGGAAGAGCAAAAAGAAGAAGACACAAGAGCGCTTCTTCAGAGACCCCTTCCAGTTTGCCAGAACACTGTTTGAGCAGCCAAAATCTGGGACCCTAAGTGTGGACAAAGGAGTTCTTGAGCAGCATCTGAGGAAAACATACTCTGACCCACAGAGCAAAGAACCACTCGACATTCAAGGTCTGGTGTGGCCAACCAACCCTGAGGAACAGTTCAATGGCAAGCCTCCAACGTTGGCGGAAATCAAGAAGGTGGTCGACAAAGCCAGAGCCAAATCATCACCAGGGCCAAACGGAATACCTTACCAGCTTTACAAGAAATGTCCCAAGGTGCTGGAGTGGCTCCACAGGCTGCTGCGATCGGCTTGGAGAAACCAGAAGATCAGCGGCCAGTGGATGATGGCAGATGGTGTGTACATCCCCAAAGAGCAAAACTCAAGTGACATCAGCCAGTTCAGGCCAATATCACTACTGAACGTCGAAGGGAAAATCTTCTTCTCTGTCATGGCAGCAAGGCTGACCAAGTACCTGATGGAAAACAAGTACTTGGATGTGTCAGTCCAGAAAGGTGGCATCCCAGGCGTGGCTGGCTGTGTAGAACACGCCACAATGATCTGGGACGCAATCCAAAAAGCAAAAACAGAAAAGAGAGACCTGGACGTAGTGTGGCTTGATCTGGCAAACGCATATGGATCTGTGCCCCATGAGATGATACAGTTGGCTCTTGAGATGTGCCATGTGCCAAAGAACATCCGCGACATGCTCAAGAAGTACTTCAATGGCTTCTCAATGCGGTTCTCTACCAAGGAGTACACAACAGGCTGGATCAACTTGGAAGTGGGTATTGCAATGGGCTGTGCAATTTCCCCAATACTGTTCGTGCTGGCAATGGAACTCATCTTGAAAGCAGCAACAAACAACGCGAGACAAACAGACCTTGGCGATGGATACAAGATGCCTCCTCTCAAGGCCTTCATGGATGACACTACAGTGATTTCATCCAGAGAAGACGAGACACGTCATGTGCTGGAGAGGCTGGACGACATAGTTGCCTCATCCAGAATGAAGTTCAAGCCAAAGAAATCACGGAGTCTCTCACTGAGGAAAGGAAAAGTGGCCGGATCTGTGGTCGTCAGTGTTGCCAACCAGGCCATTCCAACAGTCACAGAAGAACCAGTCAAGAGCCTTGGAAGATGGTATGATGATACGCTGAAAGACACACAAAGAGCAAAAGAAACCAAGCAGATGGCGGAGGAAGGCTTGGAGACCATTGACCAGTGTGGGCTCCCTGGCAAATACAAGGTCTGGTGTCTGCAGTTCATGCTGATACCAAAGCTCCTATGGCCTCTTATGATATACGACATCTGCACCAGCATAGTGGAGGCAATGGAAGCCAAAATCAACAAGTTCACAAGGAAATGGCTTGGTGTCCCACCCTGTCTGACTGACATAGCGCTGTACTGTCGCCAAGCAAAGCTGAAACTACCACTGAAATCCATCCTGGAGGAATACAAAGCAGGGAAGATCAGACTTCAAAGCATGCTGGAGGACTCAGGAGACAAGGTGGTAGAAGCAATCAAGCCCCAGCTGAAGACAGGCAGAAAATGGAAAGTTCAAGAGGCGATGGATTCTGCAAAAGAAAGTCTCAAGATCAGAGAAATAACAGGACACACACAGACCAACAGACAAGGACTGGGGGTGACCAAAACTGAATGGTGGTCAAAGGCCAAAGGAAAAGCCAAAAGAGACATGATGATTCAGGAGATGAGAAAAGAAGAAGACCAAAAAAGACTCCAAAAAGCAGTCCAGCAGAGCCAGCAAGGGCAATGGACAACGTGGGAGAATGCACCCCAAAGAAGTCTCACTTGGAATGACATTTGGCGCATGGCCCCTCTCAGGATCAACTTCATTCTCAGATCTGCATATGACCTTCTGCCCTCAAATGCAAACCTGGTGAAGTGGGGGAAAACAGACGATCCTGCATGCCCCCTCTGCCATGAAAAACAAACAGTGGAGCATGTCCTAAGCTCATGTAAAGTAGCCCTGGCTCAAGGAAGGTACACATGGAGGCACAACCAAGTGCTCAAAGAGATTGTACAAGTAGTCTGGGCTAGTACCAACACCACAAAAGGGAAAATCAGGACTCCAAAAGCACCCGCAACATTCTTCATGGCAGGAGGCAGCAAATCATGGCCAAGAACAACAGTGCCACTCGAAACATGCAGGCAGAGTCTGCTGGACGGGGCAGATGACTGGGAGTGCACTGCAGACCTCCCAGAATGGAAGAGTCACCCAGAGATCATCAGCAAGAGTGGCATGAGACCAGACATAGTAGTCCACTGTAAGTCAACCAAGCAGCTGATCATGATCGAGCTCACGGTACCATATGAGAACAGAATGGAGGCAGCTCAAATCTACAAGACTGAAAAGTAAGCTGATCTGGCAAACAGCCTGAGGAGAGAAGGCTATCAGGTCAAAGTCGTCACTGCAGAAATTGGAGCTAGGGGGTTTGTAGGAACGTCTGCATACAGCCTCATGAAACAGCTCTCAGTTGCAGGGAAGGAAAAAACCAGAGCCCTGAAAGCAATGGCAGAAGCGGCAGAGAGGTGTTCAAGCTGGATCTGGTCAAGGAGGAACAAAAGTGAACTTCATAAGGCTTAAATTTCCTACAAATATCAGGTGTCCCTGTGGCTCAGTGGTTAAAGCGCGAGTCATTAAGTGGAAAATGAGCATGTCCAGAGGGTCATGGGTTCGAATCCCAGCCATGGCTCGTCCCAAGATGGGGGAAAAAAAAAAAAAGGGGGGGCAGCAGAGGGACATCCGGAGTCATGAACCGGGTGTGGCCCAACCCCCCTAGAGTGTCAGGAGATAAGGGCCGAAACACTTGCTTGAAGGGGTTTCTCTTCTGAGGACTCTCTGCTGCCACGCTCTCCACGAGTTTCTTTCTACTAGGCCTCTAATAAGCCTACTTACGCCAGAGAACGCACGCAAGATTTATCTTGCAACAAAATTAGAGAAAAATCAATACATACTTACTAAGAACCTAGCAAATATCAGCACCAATCTGAAATCTCCACCAGCTCTAAGTCGTGTGGCCATGTATAGATAAACATTATGTTTCTATGGAAATTCTCTCCCTTTCTCCTCATACACGTGGCCCGCAACCAGCCATGTCACACGTGTAAGACACAGGCGCACACTACCCGACTTTTCGACCGACCATTTTATTTTGGCCAACGGTCCCCTTTTGGTAAGACCCGTCTGATCTCCCTTTCTGTACACACACCTTGCCTACCCCGCGGCATGTGCTGCATTGTGCACAGAAACGCCTGATATCGCCAAGGATACCGGGCCAGCAGTACTCTTGCGTCACAACCTTTCGTGTGGCCTTTCTACCGAGATGGCCCGAGGCTGACGTCACATGATTTTCGGACATCACCGCCTTTCTGCGCTGCCTGGGAACGACAACCTGCTTCTTCGTCTTTCCCGAACGCGAATGAGTAAAAGTTCGGTACAATATGCCGTTCTCTAACTCGAACCCGATTGTACCCTCTTTAACATTTTTCTTCTGCCCTCTGTGAGCAAAACCAACCAGTTTTCGGAGCGAGTAATCGCCTTTTTGTTCTGCCCGTAAGTGAGTGGGGTTAGTCTCACCGGACACGCTCCAATGCTTTCTGAAGTGTGTGACCGCCTGGGGCCTTTCTCTACCGTGATTTCTTTTCCCTGATTCAACACAGAAATCACGGTCTGGGTCTCCGTACCCACGTACTCCTGGAATGTTTCCAATTACCAGATCATACGGTGGCTTTGGGACGGCCAAAGCCTGTACAGTCCCACTATAAAATGGTGTATCAATAAACACCTGGGCCGTTTTGAATTCTGCTACTGTTCCATCTATTTGTCTACATCTCTGTGTTTTACCTGTGAATTGTCCCTTCTTAACCAGGGATTCTTTCACCATTATACCTGTGCACCCAGAGTCTCTAATGACATTAACCACATTGTCCCCTACTCTGCCTTTGTGCACATCCATGTCATCACCCGAATCTGTGAATACACAGCACAATCCAGACAAAATAACACTGTCATCTTTTCCATCTTTTTCTGCCTGCCTCTCACTTGGCCTGACCCTCATTGCTGCTGTTTTTTGTGACTTGAATATGCAGTCCCTAGCCCAGTGCCCTGTCTTATTGCACAGGAAGCAGGTACGTTCATCTACAGCCTTAACCACGTGGGCCTTCACCATTGTTGCTCACGTGATGCCGTGGGCCCACGGGCGTGCAATACTGGCCCGTTGCGTGAGATATGTGCTGGCCTACTATCCTCTGAATATGCCTCCAGGCTTTCCTCTTGTTCAGGCAAATCATGCCTCTCTTCACGGTAAGTCTCTGCTGCTTCAAGTACTTCAGCTATTGTCACGACATTCCTTTCCTTGAGGTGGATTGTGAGGCCGGCCCACAACCATCAAGTATCTGTTCCTTCATCACCAGTGTCTTGAGGCCTTCAAAATCACTGTCTACTCCACTAAGTTCTACCCACTTGTTGAAATAGTGATCCAGTCTAACTCTGAACTGTGTGTATGTCTCACCCTGTTCGATTCTCGCCTCGCAAAACTTACGCCTAAAACCTTCTTCAGTCAAATCATATGCCTTTAGTACTGCTTGTTTCACCTTGTCAAAATCCCTCTGATCACCTTTGGGTAAGGTGGAAACAGTGTGTAATGCACGACCTGTCAACAAGGCAGACAGGTTTATTGCCCAGTCATCTTCGGGCCAGCCCTCGTGCTCGGCAAACGATTCAAAACGACTGATATAGGCATCAATCGAATCAGTTTCTTCTCTGAAAAGTGGGAGTTTAGGTCTAGGCCTGGAATTTAGTCTGTGGCCTACTGACTCAGAACTGGTGTCTATTTCACTACGATTTTCAGATTTTATTCCTTCCAACTCAATTTGTTTGGCTAAAATCTCTGATTCCGCTTCTGCTCTCGCTCTGGCAGCTGCACTCTCTGCATCTGCTCTCGCTTTAGCAGCTGCACTCCCTGCATCTGCTCTCGCTTTGGCTGCTATACACTCTGCATATGCTGCATCTGCTTTAGCCTTCAATGCAGCAGTTTCAAAACTAAGTCTCTCGGCCTCAGCATCTGCTCTAGCTTTCGCGGCTATACACTCGACATCTGCTTTAGCCTTCGACGCAGCAGTTCCTGCCTCTAGATTTCTTTTGACAGCTGCTAGCTGTTCCTTTTCAAATTTCCTTCTTTCAGCCCTTTCATCTCTCTCAGTCTTTTGCTGAGTTTCTACAAACTTATGCAGTTCATCTCCTGTATATCCTAGTTTCTCCCCTAAACTCATCAGTTTCTCAATGGGAGTAAAACTTTCTCCAGCCATTTTGTCGTTTTAGCACCACTAAAACAGTTACTCTTATAGAACCGGAAAAAGTCAGTAAACAGTTTATCTACCAAACGTTACGAGTACACCAACCAGTGGTAGTGTTCCCAACACAAATGAGCCTTAATCTTAAACCACAGCTTCTGTGAGAGTTAAGACTAGAACCTCATTCTTCGTTTCTCTGAACGACCTTTGATTAACACAACCACCCTACACACAAGTCAATACTCAACACTCAAAGAACTAAAGGAAATAATTAGAAGAGTTAATTAAAATTGCCTTTAGTGGACGCTTCGCCCCAGTACTACTCTAGTACTCACTTTGTTTCCCTCCTGAGACTAATTTGGGCCATGCAATCCTGGCAGGCTCGCCACTTTGTCCAAGACGGGGGAAATCGTGATGGTATTGCTTAAGTGCACTAAGTTGATGTATTATTAGTCAGGCTTCACACACCAAGGTTATCTTTGCACTCATACACACATATGCACACTCATGCGCCCACCAAACATTCACCTCTCTCTGGGAATGGGATGTCACACATTCGTTTCTCTCCTAACACGACTGAGCACAAGAAATAAAATTTCTATGCTACTTATAATCAAACATGAAAAATCCAATTACACAAAATGAACAAATCAACACATAAAAGATCAATACTTCCTAATCCCGGGTTATAATAAAATGGCTTCTTACCTGGCCAGGTTTTCACACACACAACCACGCTTTCACATCACACCACAGTTCTTGAACAAGTCTCGTCAAGTCTTCTTCAGCACTACTTGATGGTGACGCCCTTGGTTGACTGGCTCCAGGTTTCAGGACTGGGTCTTCTTGGTCGTCTCTGGGATCTCGACGTAGAACTCTTCTTCTTCGTCTCCTTCACCCACCTCAGGGTTCAAATTCAGTTTGTCTGTCTTCACCCACCTCTGGGCTTCAAACTTAGTTTTCTTCTCTTCCAGTTTGTCTTTAACCCTAAGACTTTGCTGTCTCTTCTATCTCCCAAACCACGTTTCTCTCGACCCTAATCCGTCCTGCCCACCTTCTCTCCTCTCCCTCCTCTGTTCTTCTCTCTCTCTTCTCTCTCTCTCTCTCTCTCTCTCTCTCTCTCATGGTGGTCTTCTCCTCCCCCCACACGTTGTTCTCCCTCAGTTTATATAGGGATGGACACAAAGGATTTACCTTTGGGCTATGCCTTTGTCCATGCTGCTTCTCAAACCCCCTGTTCACAAGTACCCTCAATTCTCCATTCGCTACATTCTTCCACACATCAGCATTTACACACATCCCTACCTAATTGATTAGCAAACACTTGGCACCAGATGGACATCGAAATTTCCCGCCGACTTCGGGGTCACTTAACACAGTAATTATCCTGGAGAAAAGCTACGACAACAACGTCCACACGCATTCAACCAGCCTGACAATGGAACCAACACAGTGCCCCACGGCAATACCATCTGAACGAGCCAAACACTCCTGCTCTTCAAAGACTGTTTAGAAAGCGACCTCAGCTGACTGAGTATGTAGCTCCCACTTGATGCACTGAGGTCCTAGTGGTTATGTCCCTCCCCCTTTCACTATCGGGAAGGTCCGAACTTGGGAGAGTACCTTAGGTGCCATCTGTCACCTGACCACTTCGTCCTCCTTGACACAGGTCGACCGGGTGCGGTGGGTAAGGCGTACTGCTAAAACATTCCTTGCCTCTTAGCGCTTAAGGTCTTTTGTGAGAGGTTCCACTCCCTTGACAGTTAGTAACTTCCTCTATTTCACAAAGCTTTTCCACAGACATTCTACACGCTTGATGTCGGTGACTTCCATCATTTCACACAGCTTTTCCACGGACATTTTACGCACATGATGTCATTGACTTTCTCCATTTTATGAAGACATTTCTGATGAGTAACGTAACATTCATGTCTCTACAATTCCAGACACGGTGTTTTAAACACACTATTCAAGTCCTAATAACCTTAGAGAACTCCAACGATTTTTGTCATGACAAAAAAATCACATCTAAAGTACACATTTAACTCATATCAGTGTTCAAAGTGTATCCGTGGCAACTACAGTTCAAACAATTCGGGAAGCATTGAATTGATGGCTTAGATGACAAAATCCTAAAACTGTAGGGCCTACTCCATTAATTAAAATGAACGTATGAACGCAAATGCACGAATTCTTTAATGTACTTCTGTTGACTGGTTTCAGTTATGCATGTTTCATTATTTTCTTTCTGTCTTTTCTGTGTTTATCTCTCTCTCTCTCTCTCTCCTCTCTCTCTCTCTCTCTCTCTCTCTCTCTCTCCTGCACGCGCAGGTATGCTCTATCTCTGTCCCTCTCTCCTTACCACAGTATTTATTTCACCATTCTACCTCTTTGTTTAATGATTATAACTGTTGTGCTTTATTCTCATTTTATATTTTTATAGTACTCATGCGTTTATTCTTTAACTTATACACACACGCGCGCGCGCGCGCACGCACGCACGCACGCACGCACGCACCCACCCACCCACCCACCCACCCACCCACAAAGAGAGAGAGAGAGAGAGAATGTATTTCTTTCTGTTTCCCTTTCTTTTAGTGTTTATGTCTCTTAGTTGCATTTGCATGTTCTATATACCTTTATTATGCATCCAAATCCCTAATGACAGTCTTCTAAATAATCATCTCTCTCTCTCTCTCTCTCTCTCTCTCTCTCTCTCTCTCTCTCTCTCTCTTCTCTTCTCTCTCTCTCTCTCTTTTAATTTTTTTTTTTACTCATTATTTCGTATGTAGGCCTATGCACTATTTTCCATTGTCACTGGATCAAACTTTATTCTAAAATATTCACGGTTAAACTGTCATTCTTTTCTTTAATTGACCACCGAATTACCTCCTGTGGCCTTTGTCAGTCGTGTAAATAGTTGGCGTAGACTATATTGTGTATTTATGTTTCTCATACTTTCTTCTTTTTCTTCTTCTTCTTCTTCTTTGCTATACTTGTTACATATATAGACAATTTACTTTCTGCACTATTGTTGTGAATTTTTGATTAGCCTCAGGGCTGAGTGTAAAAAAGCACGCTTGTATGCTTATCTCATATCCCTGAATAAACAACATTTCGTTCGTTCGTTCGTTCGTTCGTTCGTTCTCTCTCTCTCTCTCTCTCTCTCTCTCTCTCTCTCTCTCTCTCTCTCTCTCCTCTCTCTCTCTCTCTCGTGAGTACAGGCATGCACTTTTTGTACTTCCCAAGAAATTGTCTATTTCATCACCGTCAACTTATTTAGATAACACTGCTGTTATGCCTCTCCCCCTAATGTTGCATTACTCATGCCTCATCTGTCAGTTTTTGTTCATCAATAGGTTTAAGATGCACAAGTTTCATTACTTTCTTTTGTCTTGTTCTTTCTTGTCTGTTTTTCTGATGCTTTGCTGCATCTGTATCTTCTGTATATATTCACACCACAACTGCATCCATGCTTAGATTGTAAGGTGCTCGTGACCAGCTCTCTCTCTCTCTCTCTCTCTCTCTCTCTCTCTCTCTCTCTCTCTCTCTCTCTCTCTTTGTGAGTGTGTATGTGTGTTTGCCTGACCGTCCATCTGTCTGTCTATCTTTCTGTCTGCCTTTCTGACTGCCTATCTGTCTGTCTCCTACTCTCTGTCTGTCTTTCTTACAGTCTATGTCTTACTGTCTATGTAATTTGTGACATTCGTTTTATTGGCTGTCTGAAACATGCTTACAGTTATTTCATATAGTATCACTGTATTTCTCCCCCCCCCCCTTCCCCTCCCTCCTCTTCGCATTGATATTGCTAGTCTTTGCATCTCCCTTATTTTTTCAAATTTCTTTTTTTTCTTGTTTTCATCATTGCAGGCCGATGAACCCCTTGGGCAGACGCCTGGACGAATAGACACACGAGTGCTTACCTGCTATCCTCGTAACTAAAGAAGTTTAACCCTCCCCCCGCCCTCCCGCCCCCCCTTCCCCCCCCTCCCCCCGCCCTCCCGCCCCCCCTTCCCCCCTTCCCCCTCCCTCCTCCCCCCCAACCCCCCCCCCCCCCGCTCTCTCTGTCTCTGTCTCTCTCTCTCTGTGTTGTGGACCCAGCATATATGAGCTGTCTCTCCGGAGGGACAACCACGTCCGTCCACTGACAGTCCCCATGAAACTGTCAATAGCAGTGACCCCGACAGAGCCAAACCAAGGGCATAGACGTGAAGAGGTCACCGAAAATGAAGTCACACATGGCAGCAGGACGTCAAGGGCCACAGAATTTCACACTTCGTACTCCCAACGAATGAAGATTGATAAAGTGGATGCTACAGATTTCCATTCTGGACGGGTTTCACAATATATCAAGCATCACCAGGCCCCAGCATTACAGACACCTGCCGTTTGGTCAGACATTTGGAGCAGCCATCTCATTACAGACACCTGCCCTTTTGGTCAGACATTTGGAGCAGCTATCTCATTACCGACACCTGCCGTGTTGTCATACATTTAGAGCAGCTATCTTATTACAGACACCTGCCGTGTTGTCAGACATTTGGAGCAGCTATCTCATTACAGACACCTGCCGTGTTTTCATACATTTGGAGCAGCTATCTCATTACAGACACCTGCCGTGTTTTCATACATTTGGAGCAGCTATCTCATTACAGACACCTGCCGTTTTGGTCAGACATTTGGAGCAGCTATCTCATTACAGACACCTGCCGTGTTGGTCATACATTTGGAGCAGCTATCTTATTACAGACACCTGCCCTTTTGGTCATACATTTGGAGCAGCTATCTTATTACAGACACCTGCCATGTTGGTCATACATTTGGAGCAGCTATCTCATTACAGACACCTGCCATGTTGGTCATACATTTGGAGCAGCTATCTCATTACAGACACCTGCCATGTTTGTCATACATTTGGAGCAGAAATCTCATTACAGACACCTGCTGTGTTGTCAGACATTTGGAACAGCTATCTCATTACAGACACCCGCTGTGTTGTCAGACAATTGGAGCAGCTATCTCGTTACAGACACCTGCCGTGTTGTCATACATTTGGAGCAGCTTTCTCATTACAGACACCTGCCGTGCTGGTGACATTTGGAACAGCTATCTCAATACAGACACCTGCCGTGCTGGTGACATTTGGAACAGCTATCTCAATACAGACACCTGCCGTGCTGGTGACATTTGGAACAATCATCTCAATACAGACACCTGCCGTGCTGGTGATATTTGGAACAGCTATCTCATTACAGACACCTGCTGTGCTGGTAACATTTGGAGCAGCTATCTCATTGTAGACGCCTGCCGTGTTGGCCAGACATTTGGAGCAGCTATCTCATTACACACACCTGCCGTGTTGTCAGACATTTTGATCAGCTATCTCATTACAGACATCTGCCATGTTGGTCATACATTTGGAGCAGCTATCTAAGAAACGTATCTGTTAAGTAGATGCAAGTGGTATGTCTGATTGCAGTCTTCCCAGTTAAGCTTTACCGGATGAGTTTTTGACTACGCAGACCCGATCGTGCGGGTCGCCCAAAACCCACACATTTTGTACAGGCTTTTCCTATTGTTTATCCCTACTCAGATCGCGTGGGTCTTGTAAGACCCACACCTGATAAAGGGCGGTTCAGCAACTTATTCCTCACCCGACCCATTAAAATGTATAGGTCCTGGGGGAACCGCAACTAATTACGCTAATATTTGATTGTGTCCATACATGAAATTTCTGTGACCAACGGTTATTAAGATCGTTGAGGAACTCCTAAGATTTTGTGAGCATCCGTTCATAAGATGTGATGTTTTATTGAGTCAGTGGGTCATGGAAAACCCAGGAAGCACGGTAAAGGTTTAACCCATGGCAAACTCAACTCAGGAGCTGGTCGGGACAGAAACACACCACTCTTGGACATCGAGGCCTTGACCTACCAGCAGGGAGTCCCCGACGCCAAGCACTTGGCCATGGCAGTTTGTCGTCCTCCCTCTCTCTCTCACTCCCTCGCGTGCACGCGCATGTGTGTGTGTGTGTGTGTGTGTGTGTGTGTGTGTGTGTGTGTGTGTGTGTGTGTGTGCAAGCTCGCACGCGCGCATTTCTGTGTAATATACATTACAAATGCCGAATACAATTTATTCTGTGCAACAATAACCGCATGAGGATGAGAATCAAGGAGAATGTAGAAAAGAAAAGGAAACGAAACAGACTTTTGAAAAAAATCAATCTCAACAAATGACATCAAAATGATAACCATTGATGAGACCTAAATTTGGAGTGTGAACCTGTTGGAGGCCCTGCATTGCGTGCCTAGTCCGCCTAATCCTCTCACCCAGGGGAGCGCCATTTCACAGTGTGTCCGACTGTCCTTTCACACCTTGTGAGAATGAACAACAGACAGAATCCTGCGCGTTCATTCCAGCAGAAAAGTTCAGTGTTGGCAAGACTAGGGTGAAGAAATGCAGCAAGAGGAAGGGAAAGTGGACTGAAAAGTTTTCGCGGCAGCAGAATGACTCGGGATGGACAGTGCCAACTGTGTTTCAACCAGGTCAGATTAGAGCTGTGTGCTTCTGTGACAGGCTCAACTCAACATTGAAACACAGTATTGTTTTCAAACGAAAAACTGTTCAAATGGTAGTTAGAACATGGATATATCGTTTCCCTGTGCTATCCTGTGAACGGGCAGTTGAGAGAGAGAGAGAGAGAGAGAGAGAGAGAGAGAGAGAGAGATCATGACGAGAAGACCAGAGAAAGCTAATGGTTATGGCAATATTGAGCTTCCGCTTCAGCTTTTGTTTTTTCCCCCAAATTACTTCCCCCTGAGGAAATTATGTTTTCATCCTTTAGGTTTGTCATTGTTGATGCGTTTGTCTGTCAGCAGCATTACATACAACACATTTTAAGACATCTTGAATCTTGGGCAGACATAAGATATGGCCCGAGGAACAATTAACCGAATGTGGAGGACCGGAGTAGCTCAGCTGGTGGAGTGCCAGCAAGACTCGGAATCCTGGCGATGCTGGGGTTGCGGGTTTGAATCTCTGCTGGGCTATTCCGAGGGGAGGGGGGGGGGTATATTTTCCCCAGAGTTAACTTCAGATCTAACTCCATTTCCCAAATAGACCCGCAAATTAGACTATATAAACTGAGGTTCTCGTGTGAACGCACGTGTGACATTTGGCACCCACATAAAATGCCGTCACCAACTTTGGGAAGAGAAGGTTAGTCATCACCAACTTTGGGAAGAGAAGGCCAGTCATCACCAACTTTGGGAAGAGAAGGCCAGTCATCACCAACTTTGGGAAGAGAAGGCCAGTTTGGCTTTTAGTATGGATGACATGTATACATATAACATGCAACCTACGTGGGGAAAAAAATGAAAGAATGACTGATGTTAGACTGAATGAAACGTAACGGACTGCCAGCAGGCAGCCTTTCAGTTGGCTCAACTCAGGTGGGTTTGATTATAAAAGCTCTCAGAGCATGGTCTCTTACCGAGGATAGACTTTCTGTAAGTACTCTGATGATGATGATGATGATGATGATGATGATGATAATGATGATGATGATGATGATGACGACGACAACGACGACGACGACGACGACGACGATGATGATGATGATGATGATGATGATGAATCAGTTGTAATCTATAGTGCCGATCAAAGGGTGGATCTGGGATCCAATCTACTTGGCGGGGATCTGCGCTTTCCCTAATGGCCTTGCAGTGATGAACTGTGTTTCTCTTCTGTGGTGCCGATACCGCTTTTCAGTGCATGAGCAGACAGCGCTGTGACCTTTTCCGTCACGACCACTCAGCGCTGGCAGTGAAGGCCTCTGTTCCACGCACAGTGCTATGTTCCATCCAAGGTGCTCTTAGTCGTAGCGCCTACCCAGCCGGCAAACGTCTCTGTGTGAACGGCTGAATGAAAACAAGATGTCATCTGTTTCAGTTACTTCAATTCTCCTTTTTGAAAAAAAAAATATATATAATGACTTCTCCATGCTTTCTCCCGGTTGGTGTGAACAAACCAGAATTTACCATTGTCATGTGTACCTGAGAAAGGTTAAGGATATCTTCTTCACTTTGGTCTCAGAAATGAGGAAGAGTCACCCGAGATAATGAAGTACTGCCACTGAAAGTTGTGAAAGAGACTACGGTGCTATCACTTGATCTGATCCCTTTCACGAAGAAAAGAACCACAAGATGTCAATCTTTATCCTGCAGTTTGTTCACAGTTTGCCTCAACAGCAGACTGTCTGTTGGCAGCAAAACAACTGAAGTCAAATACGAGGCCATCCGTGAACTGGCAGCCATTAACTACCATTCCGTTTCTCGGCCAACCGTCACAGCCGTTACGTGAATTGCGTGTAATTGTAGGTTTTAGGCCGTTCGTGAAATGGATGATTTGATGGACAGCCGGAAATTGTTTCTTGTTTCCGAAAGCTTATATATTCTGTTATTGACTATTACAACACATTTCAACCTTTATACCCGGTACAAGTCAGAAATGTTGTCTTCATGTTGTATTTCATTCTTAATTCCTTTACACATCCGGTACAAGTCAGAAATGTTGTCTTCATGTTGTATTTCATTCTTAATTCCTTTACACATCCGGTACAAGTCAGAAATGTTGTCTTCACGTTGTATTTCATTGTTAATTCCTTTACACATCCGGTACAAGTTAGAAATGTTGTCTTCACGTTATATTTCATTGTTAATTCTTCCAAGGTTGGAAAGGTGCCCTTTTCAAGTAGAAGTTGATTTGCACAGTGCATACCTCAGTTGATAAAAGAAACTGTAGAAGAGGGACGAGATCATCCTGACTTGATCTTATCATTATAAAAGAAATGATGGTTCTGCCACATGTCCGTCAGGTCTTTTAAAACAACTTTTTCAGGAAAATTCTCCATAAACTTCAAATGGATGCTTCCAGCAGCGATTTACATTTGCATTGATTTAAAAAGATGCCCATGCATATTTATGTTAACTGTGACGAGAAATAAAGCAGATATATTGCTTTTCCACTTTTGTGTATCCTGGGTTAGTTTGCTTATATCGAACAAGTTTTAAGCTGCTGATGAAATTTTATATGTCCTGTAAGCCTCATCCCCGTTTCTTTGCATCATTAACTACCGTTTTCCTACTCATTCTGTCTTGTTTCCTTTTCAAGATGAATTTTTAAGCAAATAAAACTGCAAGCAGTTTACGAAGTTGACTGTCAGATTCGGCAATAGCATCCAGAGTTGAGCTATTTTTAAAAGAGTTAACTTTTCAGTACAGCAGTTTTACCTAATTAAATAGCCTTCAAAATTTCCTATTCTTTATCTTTATGATTTATTTCTTCACAGTCCTCTCAACCTATCGTAAACAATACACCTAAAATTTTAAATCTTGGAGGATTCCAGTTAATTTTCAAATAGTGTAAATGTTTTACTGCAGGTCATTTTTTTTTTCTTTTCTTTTTTCTACCTCACTATACTACTTGAACTTTGTCATCATTGCACCAATAAAAAATTTTTTTGTTAATGAATTGGTGTGTGTGTGTGTGTGTGTGTGTGTGTGTGTGTGTGTGTGTGTGTGTGTGTTAGCGTGGTGTTTGTGTGTGTGTGTGTGTGTGTGTGTGTGTGTGTGTGTGTGTGTGTGTGTGTGTGTGTGTGTGCAGAAATTCCTGGGAATCATAACGGACCCAACACCTTCTGCAATAACCAGCCACATAGCCCCCACCCCACCCCCTCCCAAACCCTGAATACACCCTCTTCTCTTTCGTCTCATCACAAACTTTTTAATGTCGCCTGTTCAAAGGATGTATGTCCTTTCAGATTTTCCTGCATCTGCGCAATTAAAGAAAGGAAGCATCCAGTGGTGTGTGTGTGTGTGTGTTGTGTGTGTGTGTGTGTGTGTGTGTACGTGTATTTGTGTGTGTGTGTGTGTGGTGTGTGTTAGTGTGGTGTGTGTGTGTGCGTGTGTGTGTGTGCGTGTGTGTGTGTGTGTGTGTGTGTGTGTGTGTGCGTGCGTGCGTGCGTGCGTGCGTGTGTGTGTGTGTGTGTGTGCGCGTGCGCTTATATGTGTGTTTCAGTTAGCTGGAAATGTGGGTCGTGTCTCGGATTGTCATCCCGAAGTGAAATAGATTTTTCAACAGAATACTCATAATCAAGAAAGGGAATGAATATAACAGAACATCTATTGCAATCTGCAGTGAAATATAGAAAGTACCAGAAAACTAGATAATCATAATCATTTTCCGTCAGTGCAATATCCGTATCTTTCAACATGATAATGAAAATAATGAAACGCCACAATGCAACTACACGCACAAAACAGTGCAAAATACCGGTAATTCTATACGCAAGAAAATAACAGACAAGTGAATTCTCGACAAAATTAAATGTCTTTTTCAGAAGTAACAAATTAGAGCCAGAGGCATATGTACACGTATTTGCGGGATCTGAATTTCCATGAGGTATAGATATCTTGGATGTATTTGCCTCCAAGATATTTATTCCTTCACTTTTAAATTTGTGCTGAATAAGTGGAAGGTAGAAGTGTTGAGTGTCGGGGGGGGGGGGGGGGGGGGGGGGGGGGGGGGGGGGGCGACGAACGGATAGGTTGACCGTGCTATACAGTGTGAAAACGTTGACTTGTTGCTGGCTATCCGGTTGTGACAGTTGTGCATCACGAACAATTGCACCGGGTCTGTGAGATCTTAAATACTGGTTTCTTGATTGTAAATTGACTCATCTTCCCTGGCACAGGTGGTTAGAGCGGTGTGTCACATAAAATTGTATTGGTTTGTTCGTTATTGATATATGATTGTGTACGTTGTCTGTTGTTTCTTTGTTTTGTGTACATGTCTTCAGGCTTAGTCTGGGAAATAATCAGTCAGCGCTCTTGCTTGTGGCATTTGATGACTGTGCATTTGATGACTGTGGCATTTGATGACTGTGGATTTGATTGACTTTGGGCAGCCCAAGGTATTAATTTGAAATGTATACATACAACTTATGTTAATGAATATCGGTTCTACTTGTTCAAATCATTCACTCCGTTTAATAAACAAAAACGTATGTCTTACAATTTAATTACAAACATGGCAAAACTTGACTTTAAAATGAGTACGGCTGAATGATAGCAGCAAAAGAAGAGATATATTCGATTTTTTAAGACAATAGAAACAGAATACATATTTTCTCCAAGAAACTCATCCAAAAGAAAATGTAGAGAATTATATAAGGGCTAGTTGGGGATACAACTTATGGCTGGCAGGATCAGAATCGTACAAAGATGATGTGGTTCCGTACAGTGATACCTTTGAATACAAATTACATTGTATCAAAAGGTATCCTACTGGTTGTTTTATTAGAACTATTATGGATATTGAATTCTTAGAAGAAAAAGAATTACGTTGGTAAACTTATATGGACCAAGGATAATGGTTATAACCCAGATATATATATATATATATATATATATATATATATATATATATATATATATATATATATATATTTTTTGTTAAAAAAATATTTTTAAAATGAAGTGGTAAAATCTACAAGCTTGTTTCTAGCTTTGCTATCTTCAGGATGTCTTTTGGAGCACGCCAACGGTCTTTTATGGCGTGCGGGACTTGATTTCAACTCTGTGTGTGCAGGCGGATCTCATTTGCTGCACGTGCGGCCTGTGGTTCTTATTGGGGCCTGTTCAGGTGGAATGTGCTAGCAAAGATTTCCACTTGTGCCTGCAATTGTTTACAATTTCTACTTTTGTGTTCAGAGTTGCTAAGTGTGGTTTGCATAATATTAACCATTTTTCTGTGGAGCATAGATTGCATCTTTTTGAAATATTGTTGTATGGTGCTGCTCTTTTTATGATTTTCCATGATATGTTGTAGTCTATTTTTTTTTTTTTTATTTTTTTTTTTTTATCTTTGAGTCTCCAGATGTATTTGCTCAGCTCTGTTTGATTTTTGTATTTTTCATTTTTGAATGACTGTTTATGGTTTGCGTATCTGGTTTTGAAAGTGTTTTCAGTAATCCCTACATATGTTTCTTCTTCATTTTCTGATGTTACCGTAGCTTGGTATACAATGTTGCTGTGAAGACATTTATTGCTCAGGGGGCACTGTTCTTTTTTAGTGCAGTTGCAAGATGTCCTTTCGGCACCCTTCTCTTTTATGTTGCTTTTCATTTTGTTAGATGAATCAATCATGTTTTTGAGGTTGGGCATACATGAGTATGACAGTTTAATGGTGTTTTTGTTGAATATTTTGGACAGTTTGTGTTCTTTTGGGAATGATGTTGCTAAGATTTTAAAGAATTCTTTTCCTACATTTGTTTTTACTTGTCCATCGTATGGTGGGTTGTACCATATGATCTTTCTTTTCCTATTTTTTTAATTCTGTTCGTGTTGTTGTCTGGACTGTATTGTAGTTTGTAATTGTAACCACTTTTTTGTAATGCTTCTTGATATTCTGTTACATGTAGACTAATAAACCCATCTAAATCCGAACTGGGCAAAATAAGCAAGAGAATTTTGGAAAAGGCTATAGAAGATATAAAATCAAACACCGAATACAACCTTTGGAAAAACAGCTATGAAGTCATACAATGGTTTAAGAAACTCAACAAACAGAGAAATACAATGTTCATTACATTTGACATAGTAGACTTCTATCCATCCATAGATGAAGAACTACTCAACAAAGCTTTGAAATTTGCCAACAAATACACAAATATAACAGAGTCAGAAATGGAGATTATTTTCCACACCAAAAAAACCTTACTCCATAGCAGAAATGAAACTTGGATTAAAAAAACGAGCAAAAACTCCACATTTGATGTAACCATGGGATCGTATGATGGTGCCGAAACATGTGAACTAGTCGGACTATTCATGCTATCCAACATCCAAAAACAACTTGGAAAACAGGCCGGTTTATACAGAGATGACGGCCTCGCTGCATTAAACAATAATCCAAGAACCATTGAAAACAAGAAAAAAGAATTATGTAAAATCTTTAAAAACCACAACTTAAAAATCACAATAGAAGCAAACAAAAAAGTAGTGAATTACCTAGACATAACATTAGACCTCAATGACCATGTGTACAAACCATACAAAAAACCCAATGACATACCAGTCTACGTAAACACCAAAAGCAACCACCCACCATCTATACTAAAAACAATACCTAATGGTATAAACAAGAGACTATCCAACCTGTCATGCAATGAAAACGCATTCAATGATGCAGCAACAGAATATCAAGAAGCATTACAAAAAAGTGGTTACAATTACAAACTACAATACAGTCCAGACAACAACACGAACAGAATTAAGAAAAATAGGAAAAGAAAGATCATATGGTACAACCCACCATACGATGGACAAGTAAAAACAAATGTAGGAAAAGAATTCTTTAAAATCTTAGCAACATCATTCCCAAAAGAACACAAACTGTCCAAAATATTCAACAAAAACACCATTAAACTGTCATACTCATGTATGCCCAACCTCAAAAACATGATTGATTCATCTAACAAAATGAAAAGCAACATAAAAGAGAAGGGTGCCGAAAGGACATCTTGCAACTGCACTAAAAAAGAACAGTGCCCCCTGAGCAATAAATGTCTTCACAGCAACATTGTATACCAAGCTACGGTAACATCAGAAAATGAAGAAGAAACATATGTAGGGATTACTGAAAACACTTTCAAAACCAGATACGCAAACCATAAACAGTCATTCAAAAATGAAAAATACAAAAATCAAACAGAGCTGAGCAAATACATCTGGAGACTCAAAGATAAAAAAATAGACTACAACATATCATGGAAAATCATAAAAAGAGCAGCACCATACAACAATATTTCAAAAAGATGCAATCTATGCTCCACAGAAAAATGGTTAATATTATGCAAACCACACTTAGCAACTCTGAACACAAAAGTAGAAATTGTAAACAATTGCAGGCACAAGTGGAAATCTTTGCTAGCACATTCCACCTGAACAGGCCCCAATAAGAACCACAGGCCGCACGTGCAGCAAATGAGATCCGCCTGCACACACAGAGTTGAAATCAAGTCCCGCACGCCATAAAAGACCGTTGGCGTGCTCCAAAAGACATCCTGAAGATAGCAAAGCTAGAAACAAGCTTGTAGATTTTACCACTTCATTTTAAAAATATTTTTTTAACAGATGTTGCTCCCCAAGGGGTTGAGCACCTTCAGATTTTTTAAGAACTTTTTTATATTGTTCATATATATATATATATATATATATTAAAAGCAAGTTAAAATCAAGCTTAAAACCTACAGATCTGTTTCGCGCTGTCAGTGCGGTCGTCAGGGTGTAGTGAGCTTGTATTGCCAGTGTTGTGTGTATATAGCTTGCTGCTGTTTTTCCCCGTGCTACATGTGTTTCAGGTGTTTTTGTTCACTGTTAGGAACTTCCATCTATGTCTGCAATTGTTAACCATTTCTGTTCTGATATTTAAAGTTGCTAATTGTGGTTTACATAGTATGATGTATTTCTCTGTTAGGCATAGATTACATCTTTTTGAAGTGTTGTTGTATGGTGCTGCTCTTTTTAAGATTTTCCAAGATATGTTGTAGTCTGTGTTTTTGTCTTTAAGTTTCCAGATATATTTACTCAGTTCTGTTTGGTTTTTATATTTTTCTTTGTTGAATGATTGTTTATGGTTTGCATATCTAGTTTTGAATTGGTTACCAGTGATACCTACATATGTTTCTTCTGCGTTCTCTGATGTTACAGTGGCTTGGTACACAATGTTGCTGTAAAGGCATTTGTTGCTTAGAGGGCACTGTTCTTTTTTGGTACAGTTACAAGATTTCCTTTTGTCACCCTCATTTTTCTCTGTGTTAATTTTCATATTATTTGCCGAATCAATGGCATTTTTGAGATTCGGCATACATGAATATGATAATTTGATGTTATTTTTTATTGAATATCTTTAATAATTTATGGTCTTTTGGGAAGGATGATGTCAAAATTTTAAAGAATTCTTTCCCTACATTTGTTTTGGCTCTTGCATCATATGGGGGGTTGTACCATATGATGTTCCTTTTCCTGTTCTTTCTGCATCTTTTTGTATCGTTGTCTGGATCGTATTGTAGTTTATAATTGTAGCCACTTTTATGTAACGCCTCTTGGTACTCAGCTGTAGCATTGTTGAATACTGTTTCGTTACATGACAAATTAGACGGTCTTTTGTTTATGCTTTTGGGTATTGTTTTCAGTATGGAGGGTGGGTGATTGCTTTTGATGTTTACATAAACAGGCGTGTCATTTGGTTTCTTGTATGGTTTATATGTATGTTGGTTGAGGTCTAACGTTATGTCTAAATAGTTCACTATCTTTTTGTTTGCTTCTATGGTGATTTTTAAGTTTTGGTTGTGGAAGATTTTTACACAATTCTTTTTTCTTATTTTCGATATTCCTAGGGTTGTCATTCAGAGCTGCAAGGCCGTCATCCCTGTACAGTCCAGTTTGTTTTCCAAGTTTTTTTTGAATACGGGATAACATGAATAGTCCTACAAGTTCGCAAGTTTCGGCACCATCATATGATCCCATCGTGACATCAAAAGTTGAATTCCTGTTTGTGTTTTTAATCCAGGTTTCATTTTTACTGTGCAGTAAAGTTTTCTTTGTATGGAAAATGATTTCCATTTCTGACCCTGATATTTCTGTGTACTTGTTGGCAAATCTTATAGCTTTAGTTAGTAGCTTTTCATCTATAGATGGGTAGAAATCTACTATGTCGAATGTTATAAAAACTGTATTTTCTTGTTTGTTGAGTTTTTTGAACCATTGTATGACTTCATATGTGTTTTTCCAGAGATTGAATTCAGTGTTTTCTTTTATGCTTTTTATGGTTTTCTCTAAGATTTTTTTTACTAATTTTCCCTAGCTCAGATTTGGAAGGGTTTATCAATCTACATGTTGGATTGTTCAAGAAATTGGGTTTGTGGTCTTTAAGTGTAATAAAGGCTTCTCTAGCTGCTGTGATCTCTACTCTGTCACTTAGGTCCATTTGGTGTACAAGTTCCTTTTCTTTCTTTCTGATGTGGTCATATGTGGCCTTGTCAGCCTTTCTGTAATTTTTTTGAATATTTTTGTCGAGTAGTTTTGAGTACTCTTCAGGTTCTATTTTGTAAAAGTTGTTGGTTTTATCCGCCTTCACAAATATTTTATTATCATTTTGAATTTGTTTAATTTCCTTTTCTAACGTTGATTGGAATTTGTTATTGGATTTTTTGAATTCTATGTTGGCTAACATTCTTTTCATTTTATCTTCAAATGTTCTCATTTCTTCAATGGCTGGTGGTACTCGCCATGATTTGAAGTCATATGTATTTTTATCTTCTTTATTAGCGTTGGGGTTTAAGAAGAAAAATGCTTTCCATCTCATATTTTTTATGAATTTTTCGGTCTGTTCTATCATTTTCTTCATGTAGCACTGGGGTTTAGCAAACGGACTGTTTTTGGTGGATTGTTTAAAGTTGATTTTTTCCATTCTAAAATCTGCTGATTCAAAGTGCTCAACGTATGGAGCAGTTAAGAGGGTAGTATTGAGGATCAGCGTTATATTAAAAAGAGTGCTCGACCAGAGTGGGAGCGGCATTTGCTGTATTAAAAGCAAGTTAAAATCAAGCTTAAAACCTACAGATCTGTTTCGCGCTGTCAGTGCGGTCGTCAGGGTGTAGTGAGCTTGTATTGCCAGTGGTGTGTGTATATATAGCTTGCACGGGGAAAAACAGCAGCAAGCAAGAACATCAAGAAACAACTCTGAAAACAAGTTGGACTATACAGAGACGACGGCCTTGCTGCACTAACCAACAACCCAAGATCCATCGAAAACAAGAAAAAAGAAACTATGCAAAATCTTTCAAAACCACAACTTAAAAATCACCATTGAAGCAAACAAAAAGGTAGTGAACTACTTAGACAAAACACTTGACCTAAACAACCACATATATAAACCATACAAGAAACCTAATGACACACCTATCTATGTAAACATCAAAAGTAACCATCCACCATCTGTACTAAAGACCATACCCAACGGAATAAACAAGAGACTATCAAATCTGTCATGCAATGAAAGAGTATTCAACAACGCAGCAGTAGAATACCAAGAAGCACTGCAAAAAAGTGGGTACAATTATAAACTAAAATACAACCCAGATAACAACACAAATAAAAGTAAGAAAAACAGGAAAAGAAAAATCATATGGTTCAACCCTCCATACGACGGGAAACTCAAAACAAACATAGGGAAAGAATTCTTTAAAATCTTAACAACTTCATTCCCAAAAGAACACAAACTGTCAAAAATATTCAAGAAAAACACGTCAAACTATCATACTCATGTATGCCCAACCTCAAAAACCTAATTGATGCATCCAACAAAACGAAAATCAACACAGCAAAGAAGGGTGAAGAAAGGAAATCTTGCAATTGCATCAAAAAAGAGCAGTGCCCCCTAAGCAACAAATGCCTTTATAAGAATATCGTATACCAAGCCACTGTGACATCAGAAAATGAAAAAGAAACATACATAGGGATTACTGAAAACCACTTCAAAACCAGATATGCAAACCACAAACAGTCATTTAATACAGAAAAATACAAAAACCAAACAGAATTGAGCAAAAACATTTGGAAACTTAAAGACGCAAAAATAAACTACAATATATCCTGGAAAATCATAAAAAGCGCATCACCATACAGCAACATTTCAAAAAGATGCAACCTATGTTTAACTGAAAAATGGCTGATACTATGTAAACCACACTTAGCAACTTTAAACACTAAAACAGAAATAGTAAACAACTGCAGGCACAAATGGAAATCGTTGTTAGTGAACACACCCCAAACAGCTACATGAATATGATAGTTTGACGGTGTTTCTGTTGAATATTTTAGACAGTTTGTGTTCTTTTGGGAACGATGTTGTTAAGATTTTAAAGAATTCTTTCCCTATGTTTGTTTTAAGTTTCCCGTCGTATGGGGGTTTATACCAAATGACTTTCCTTTACCTGTTTTTCTTGCTTTTGTTCATGTTGTTATCAGGGTTGTATTGTAGTTTGTAGTTATAACCACTTTTTTGCAGGGCTTCTTGGTATTCTACTGCTGCGTTGTTGAATACTCTTTCGTTGCATGACAGATTGGATAGTCTTTTGTTTATGCCATTGGGTATGGTCTTTAATACAGATGGTGGATGATTACTTTTGATGTTTACATAGATAGGTGTGTCATTAGGTTTCTTATATGGTTTATATATGTTGTTGTTGAGGTCAAGTGTTATGTCTAAGTAGTTCACTACCTTTTTGTTTGCTTCAATGGTGATTTTTAAGTTATGATTTTGGAAGATTTTGCATAGTTCTTTTTTCTTGTTTTCAATGGTTCTTGGGTTGTTGGTTAGTGCAGCAAGGCCGTCGTCTCTATATAGTCCGACTTGCTTTCCGAGTTTTCTGGATGTTGGACAGCATGAACAGTCCGACCAATTCGCATGTTCTGCACCATCATATGATCCCATGGTTACGTCAAATGTTGAGTTTCTGTTCGTTTTCTTGATCCAGGTTTCATTTTTGCTGTGTAGTAACGTTTTCTTGGTGTGAAGGATGATTTCCATTTCTGACCCTGTTATGTCTGTGCGGTTACTAGCAAATTTCAGAGCTTTGGTGAGTAGTTCTTCGTCTATAGATGGATAGAAGTCTACTATGTCGAATGTGATGAATACTGTGTTCCTTTGTTTATTGAGTTTTTTGAACCATTGGATAACTTCGTGTGTATTCTTCCAGAGGTTGTATTCAGAGTTTGATTTTACGTTTTTTTATTACTTTTTCTAGGATTTTCTTACTTATTTTGCCTAGTTCAGATTTAGATGGATTTATTAGTCTACATGTTGGGTTGTTGTGAAAGTTGGGCTTATCATCTTTGAGTGTTATAAAGGCTTCTTTTGTTGCTGTCGCTTCTACCCTGTCACGTAGGTCTATGCGATGCACAAGTTCTTTTTCTTTAATGCGGATGTTGTCATGTGTACTTTTGTCGGCTTTTTTTGTAGTTTTTCTGAATGTTTTTATCAAGAAGTTATGAGTATTCATTTGGTTCCATTTTGTAGTAATTACTAGTTTTGTCAGCCTTCACAAATTTTTTTGTGGTCATTTTGTATTTGTTTTATTTGATTTTTTTTAATGATGTTTGGAAATCGTTGTTAGATTTTTTAAAATTCAACATTAGCTATCATTCTTTTCATTTTGTCTGTTTGTTTGTGGTTGTTTTTGTTTGTTTCGCATGACTTACTTTCTGAAGTTAAAGGTTCAGCTGTTTGCCCTGAATATCGGTCATACTATTCACTCGCTACTTTTTTTAAGCTCGAAAGAGATCAACAGTTGTGGAAATTTAATACTTTTCTACTGAGAGAAAAAGATTATATTAGATTAATCAAAGATTTAATTTAGACAACTTTTTCCGTCTTTTTTGTTTGTTTGTTTGTTTCCACAGTCATTTGTAAGTTGGTTCCATATTATGTACAGACATCCTTCGTCATGTGCATCTTTTAAAGGCCAGTGCTCTAACTGGTTTCAATTAGGAAGATGTTGTAAACAGGGTGATCCCATATCTCCATATTTGTGCTTGATAATGCAGAAGTTATGTCTGTGATGCTCAGGAAAAATAAACACATCAAGTGTATAAAGTTTGAAGATCAGAAAATTCTTCTGTCACTCTTTGCAGAAGATACTACTATGTACTTGGACGGCTCAGAGAAGTCAGTTACTTAGGCAATACACACATTAGATATGTTTTGTTGAATGTCTGGACTGAGAATTAACAAGGATAAAATATAGGTAGAAGATAGGGAATGGAAAAAAAACAACAACTGTCAATTGAGATTCATGAGAGATAGAAACTTTCAATGGGACCCAGGTATCTTTAACATCGACAAAATCTGTGGTTTAAACTGTGCAGGTAAATCGGATGATATAAAGAGAACAACTGGAAAGTGGAGAATAAGATAGATCACTCCTCTAGGGAAAATAGTGATCATCAAAACGTTGATACTTTCCAAACTGAACTTCCTCTTCGTACATTTGCCAAACTCTACTCTTTTTTTTTCCCACAAGTATGAGATCGAATAAAAAAAAAAATCTATAGTGTGTCAATCATATCAGGATGGTGGACTCAAAATGTGTGATGTTTATTTCTCCTTGTCACCAATGGAGATCACCTGGCTGAAAAGACTCCAGTTAAATTCTAGTTTAGCTCATACAGTATTCAGTCTACCCCGTCTTAGGAATATGGACAAGTTCGGAGGTGAATACGCAAACAAAATCATGCCAACATTTAATAATCCTGTTTGTTTTATGAAAGAGTGGGTGAATTCAAGTATTCATCAGATTAAAGATTTAGTTCACCTTTACGTCTTATAAGACCCACACCTGATAAAGACCCACACATTCTGTAGAGGCTTTTCCTATTGCTTACCTCTATTCTGATTGCGTGGGTCTTATAAGACCCACACATTTTGTAGAGCTTTTCCGATTGCTTATCCCTATTCAGATCACGTAGGTCTTGTAAGACCCACACCTGATAAAGGGTGGTTCAGCAACTTATTCCTCACCCGATGGCGCGGGTCATGTGCGACCCATTAAAATGTATAGGTCCTGGGGGAACCGTGACTAATTACGCTAATACTTGATTGTGCCCATACATGAAATTTCTGTGACCTGTGACTATTAAGATCGTTAACAAACTCCTAAGATTTCGTGAGCATAGCTCTATCCGTTCATAAGATATGATGTTTTCATTGAATGGAAGACCCAGGAAGCATGATAATGGTAAGGCAACGCTAAGCTTTTGAACATTTGAAGAATTTTATGAAAAATATACATCAATAACAAAGACCAATGTCTTTCATTTTGAAGGACTTATTCAGGCCATAAAAGAGTACCGTTTAAAATTACATTATACTTTCTCCCTGTGAGAATAATTTAGACAGCAGTGTGTGGCGTTGTATTCGCAAGGGTAACCGAGCAGTGAAGTCAGCACTTCGTGGGAATGTGACCTTGCCAGCAGCAGTTGTTAAATAGAATAACAGCTTTCCTGAGCTGAGCTGGAATAGTATTTTCTCCAAGGGCTTTATATAGTTTTACTATCATTGTCCAGCTTTGATGGTTCCAGATAAGATTGCAGCACAAGATTCTTCCGACTGGAAAATACCTATCAATGTGCAATCTGACAGATTCTCCCTTACGTGTTTTTTGCACACGGCAGATGGAAACCCTTACGTCTGTCTTTCGGCATTGTCCCATAGTTTGTTTTTGGAAAGATCCATTGATACTAATAAGGATAAGGAGTACAAAGTGTGAAATTCTTGTTTTTGCGGAGAAATTAATCACGCTGGAGAGGCTCAGGCCATTGTAACAGACAGTTATCGATTTACCTATACTTTAGGGCACATTTCAATATACACATGTAAGCTGCAGAGTATTCTTCCATCTGTCCAGTCGTTTTTATATCATTTAACGTAGTTATATAAAATTGAAGAAGCCTCCTGTTCAGTACAGGACTAAAAACAAGAATTTGGAAGATGTTGGTTCCCGTTTTGAGCCATCTTTGTTGAAACTGAACATAATGTTGATGTACGTCAAGTGGGACAAATGACCTAATGTTCCATGGAAATTTAGATACACAAGTAAATAGATATTTTTCTTTTCAACTGAAAAAGGGTGTTTTTTTTTTTTTTAAAGGGCATATATGTAAATGTCTGCATGAATGTACGTTTGGGGGAGGGGTTATGTATGTATGACCTAATGTTCTGTGGAAATGTAGATATACAGTAGATATTTTTTTCTTTTCAACTGAAAAGGGGTACTTTTTAAAAAGGGCATATATGTAAACAATATACACATATGTATGTCAGCATGAATGTACGTTAGGGGGAGGGGTCTATATATATATTATATATATATATATATATATATATATATATATATATTTACATATGTCTGTTTTATATATGTATGAACGCGTTTTAATGTAAGGATTTGCATATGTTGGTTAACATGGTTGCACTGTATATGTGGACCTTATGTTGGCATTGTCTCTGATCATCATTGATGGTCATGAGCTGTAACTCTTTTCTTTTTAAAAGAAAAGAATCTTCACTGCGTGTCGAATAAATACACACATATTACCACACAACACATCACTTATGGTCATACAAAGAAAAGAACCTTCACTGCATGTCGAATAAATACATACATATTACCACACAACACATCACTTACTGTCATACAAAGAAAAGAACCTTCACTGCATGTCGAATAAATACACACATATGTGACGGACCGTTTCCCGTCCAGTCACAAATTTTTATGCAACCACGCTAACCGGTAGATAGTCGTCCGGAAGCCGGTTGAAAAGTTTACCTGACTGCTGCTCACCTGCGCATTGTTAAAAGCCGGGTGAGCTGAACCGGTTAGGCAGTCTCTGCAGTGATTCCGGCAACGCAACTATCCAGAAGGCCGAAGAGGGACTCCATCCGTTTTTTGTGGCAGTCAGGTATTTATCATTTAATGTTTATATATTAGCAAACCGAAACCGTATTCCCGGTTAGGAGTGACTGAAACTTCCTCAGCGCACTGTGAAGGTTATTTAAAAAAAGAAAAGTATTTGTTGTGTTCTGTTACCCTATGACTTGATAGGGTAGCAAAACAAAATGCTGTCGGAAAACATAGATGAAGTGAGTGTTAAAGGAAGTGGTCTTCAGAAAAAAAAGATTTTGTTTATTCTGTGACTTAACTAGTTATGAATTCATGATGAAAAAGAAATGTTAATTATTCCAATGTGGTTTAGCTAGACTTTGCGAGAAGAGGGAGAGTTTTGATGCCATGGATAATAAGCTCCCGGAGTGAGCGACAGAGACTTTATATATTGGTTTATATGTTGGTTTTGAATTTTGATGTGGATGAGTATTTAACTCACTCTTGATATGAATATTGAATAGTTGTGTGTTGGTAAACAAGAATGTGTGGGACTCTTTCCCTTACATATGTTGAAGTAGATGAATCTTTTTGGAAAAAAGAATACCTTTTAAAATCTGGTGATTATATGAAATGAAATGAACATTCTTGTCGTGTTACAAGAAAAAAAAAGAAATGAACATTTGTGACATGACGAAAGACATTCATAGTTTGATGGAAAGTAATCATTAATTGTGTGTAATGATTGTATTCATGGTTTATTGAAGAGGGTCTAGGTGGAAATCCTTTCCCCAATTTGGAAAACTAGATTCTGAAAGGTTTATATGGAAATCCTTTCCTGTGTAGTGTTGTGATTCCGGAAAAAGGGAATGTTGTGGTGTTATGATTCCAGAAAGGGAATGTTGTAGTGTTATGATTCCAGAAAAGGGAATGTTGCAGTGCTGAAGAAAGAATATGCTGATGTTTGTCTCAAGTTCTAGTGAAATAGGATGTGGCTAATGAATATGAATGTAGTCGTGATTGTAATGAATAGTAGCCATGATAATCAAGGTAGTTAATCAGTTTCCCCCAGGTAGAAGTGTTCCCTGGACTGAGGGGGACTGGCTGCCATTGTCTGAGGGTCAGGGCCGTAGCTGTGTCTACCCCCCTTGTTCTCCGCCCTGTGTCGGTGTTGAGAGGCCAGCCTGAGTGCCGACAACCACCCTACCTGCCACTGCACTCGGAACCGACTACTCGCTGAGCCAGTTGGGCTGGAGACACCGCTGCTGCCAAGCCAGAGCGCCGCTCCCGAGTTTTTGAACCAGCGACCTGTTGGCCAGGCCGTCGCTGTGTTCCGTGTTTGTGTGTGAGCCACAGCTCCTGTGAGAGACTGTCGCCCTGTCGTCGGCAGAGACGACGTGAGTGTGGTAGTGTTTTCTTTTAGCCACAGCTCTGAAGTTCTGTAAGCCCTGTGTCGGACTTGACGCTGTGGTCGTCGTTTTCGTCCTCATCATCATCTCGTCTTCATCGTCTCGTCATCGTCATCGTCTACGTCGACGTTGGAACCAGCAGCGCCAACAGATGGCCTATTACATATAGATATATTTTGTGTCGTGCACCCTGTTTGGCGTACCTGAAGTAGTAATATATATATATATAAGATTGTCCCCCTATATCTTATACTGTGTGCATAATGCTTTTAGTCTTTCAGCAACTTTTTTCCTCTCCACACATTCGTTTTGTTCCATTTTGCTACCCTTCGCTGGCTGCTTTGGGGGTGCTGTTGCATTCTCTTTTGAACCCTTGGTGGTGAGAACACCACAGAATTATGGACTGTGGTGTGTCTCTATTTGACACCAAGAGCACAGACACAATCAGCCGTGTCTCCCTGATGAGTCCGATCCAGCAGACGAAAGGCCTAGGAGCAGGCAATACAAATAGGTGTGCCTTCGAGAGGGATTGCGATGGTTCCCTCAGGCGGCTAGTGAAGGGTTACTCATATTTATAATATATTCCCCCCATTTTCTTCATCTTCAATTTTTTTTTCCCCAAAAGTTCAAATCTTTGCCAAGTCATTACTATAATGACTGAAGAATTGTTAGCCTGCAATTGTTTTCCCCCACTACTTAATTGTTCAGCATTATATATAATATATATATATATATATATATATATATATATATATATATAGTTCTGTGTGTACGCCTTGTGGTTGGCGTGCCGACCTATTGATGTCCTTGAATTTATTATATTATATGTTTGTCTGATGGCTCGGGCAGCATAAAACAAAAAAAAATGTTGTTCTGTTGCCTGGCTGTCAATGTTCGGGTGAGTGGGTGTGTGTATGTG
This sequence comes from Conus canariensis, assembly GCA_033310375.1. NCBI lineage: Eukaryota > Metazoa > Mollusca > Gastropoda > Neogastropoda > Conidae > Conus > Conus canariensis. Next base: position 89,041,632 of record CM065719.1, read on the forward strand.
AATTGGAAAAGTCGTGCATGCATCCGTAATTTCTGAGTGAGAGTCAGACAGTCAGACACCTGCAGACACTACCCATTCCATCCGTAACATCTGGTGACCCCGTAGAACTTTTCTCATTTGCCTTCGAAATTGTGCTAGGGTTAGGATTTCTTTTGTAACCCCTTGTAGTGTCCTCAGTTTGACACGTTTACAGACTTTCCTTTGGAGAGAATTGATTGTTTTGTGTTGTTGAATGACTGTTTCAGGTTAATTTGTTTTGCCCGTCTCCAGTGTAACGGGGTATCTCTTTTGTATAGTTTCTGGAGATACAAGGGCCTAGTTTTTTTTATCTTCTGTGGGCTTTAGTTTGATTATCTTATGTTACCCTTCTGATTGTTTCTTTTTCTACCTTTTCACTTGGGGATTGTGTTGCTCCTATAGCGTTCTTAGGATTCTTTCTCTTGAATGAATGTGTATGGTTGGCTGCCTGGGCCATTAAAAAAAAAAAAATAACCCCCCTTCGCCCCCCCAAAAAAAAAAACCAACAAGATTGTATTGATTCATATATGCATATGTGTATTGATCACTGATTGATTTATGCATGTTTATTCATTGTTGATTGATTTCTGCATATGTTTATTCATTATTGCTGTTATTGATTGATGCATTTGGTTATGACCTATCATTGATTGTTAAGTGCGTTTCCCAAACCTGTAAACTTCTGTTATTACTGTCGTTTCGTTCCCTTTCAAAATTAGTCATAGTTTTTTTTGTTTGTTTTTTAAAGTGTGATAGATATAAATGTTTGTGTGAAAAAATAATGATAACCCTCTTTGAAATATATTTCAGTGGACATAGTGTCTAAACTTTCTTTTGATTGTATTTGGTCCACCGATTTAGTGTTTCAATATGGCCTCTGAGGACGAAGATAAAATTTTTACTAAGTACTTAAAACGTGGTAAGGCATTTGGTATTGAAGGACAGGTTTTATTAGACTATGTTGATAAACGTATTAGGCAAGATTTAGAAAGAGAAGAAAGAATGAACATAAAGCGAATGCAGGAAGAAGAGGAAACCAAAAGATTTCAACAAAAAGAGATAGAAGAAACTAAAAGAGTACAAGAGGAAACTAAAAGATTTCAACAAAAAGAGATTGAAGAAACTAAAAGGATACAGTTAGAAATTTCTCGTCAGGGAGTAATTTCAGGTGAGGACAGTCATAGTCAAAGTGCTAGCGTACCCAGGTCTAACGCCCCTCGTCCTACCTTTCCCAAATTGCCTCCCTTTAAAGAAAGAACCGATGACATTGACAGTTATCTGTTCAGGTTCGAAACCCATGCTCGCTCTCTAGGCTGGTCAGAAAGTCTGTGGGTCACTTATCTCTCTGCATTACTTGAAGGTTCAGCTCTCACGCTTTATCACAGTTTGGCAGAAAATAATGTCAAATTTTAAGAATTCCCGAATTATGCGTTGGGCATTGTCTCTGCAGGAATTCTCGTTCGAAGTGGAACTAGTTCCAGGATCATCGAACATTTTCGCTGATCTTCTTTCATGTTCTTTTGAGAACCAGTCTGTTCCTTAGACATTGGTTTGTGTACATCCCAGTTTTGATGTCCTTTTCATGTGTGTGTGTGTGTGTGTTTTTTTCTGGAATTTTGTGACCTGTAGTTGTTTACTACTTCTTAGCAAAAACAATTCGGACACAACACATCACTTACGGTCATATACTAAGAAATCAAAATTTTCAATTTAAAAAAATCCCTCTCCCACTGTCGTTGAAAATATATTTGAACACAAGTGGCATGAATTTCATCTGCAAATCCCTTGCCTGTGAGTTAGTATGTTAAGGTGATTGGGCCGAGTGCGGAAGTGAGCATGTTAGTGTGCCCCCCCCCCCCCCCCCCCCCCCCCCCTCCAACTGAAAACGTGATGATGTATTTCATTTGACGCTTTATGTGAAAGTTGATCACCTTTGCCGTTGGAGCTGAACATCCATTTCCCTTTGCTTCCTCATTTATCCTGATCAGTTTTTCTGCTTCATTCTGCTGTGGTATGTATTCGGCATATTCAAAGCCAATGGCATCACCCTCCCGTCATGGAGACATACATATACAGACGTAGACAAACAGACACGTGCACACACACACACACACACACACACACACACACACACACACACACACAAAGTGTGTTTAATTGAGCGAACAAAATAATGTGTACATTCAGACACAGAATCGATAAGAGGTATAACTAACTCCTCAGAATTGAGATGATGTTCATCATTTTGAATTACAGACCCATCCACGGTTAACTGGCCTGCAAAACACACACACACACACGCACACACGCACGCACGCACGCACGCGCGCGTGCGCGTGCGCGCGTGCGTACAAACATGCACATGGATACGAACAATGCAAATATACAAATGCGAATCTATGAAATAATCATGGGTGTGTGTGCACCCACGATGTATGGCGAGAACTATTCACTGTACAGGCTTTTCCTATTGCTTATCCCTATTCAGATCGCGTGGGTCTTGTAAGACCAGCACCTGATAAAGGGCGGTTCAGCAACTTATTCCTCACCCGATGGCGTGGGTCATGTGCGGTCCATTAAAATATGTAGGTCCTGGGGGAACCGCGACTAATTACGATGATAATTGATTGTGCCCATACATGAAATTTCAGTGACCAACGGCTATTAAGATCGTTGAGGAACTCCTAACATTTCGTGAGCATAGCTCTATCCGTTCATAAGATATGATGTTTTTACTGAGTCACTGGGCCATGGAAGACCCAGGAAGCACGGTAAATGTTAATGGAACACAGCATAGCCTTCCCGGGTGGTGCAGGATTGTTTGTTCGGCAGTTCTCTGGGTCCCACCAGCACCTTCGGGTGTATCTTGTTGTTGCACTGACTTGGAGCCACTTCCGTCCACTCTTGTGGGTTGTCGACACGAAATACACTCCATGAACTCGTCTTTTTCATCCCTGACCTTTCACCTTGCTTTATGTATGAGCGCTTTGTATACAAGAACACATATGCCAACAGGTAAACGCGTTGTGCCTACTTTGTAAAACCTGTTGTTCCTATGTCGGTTCAGTTATTTCATTTTTGTTTTTGTTTCAATTTTCAAGTAAGTGACGCATCAATAAAGCAGCAAATGAAATGTTTCTTGTTTCAACCATAACATCTGTTCTCCTGTCTCATCTTCTGCATCTCTTCAGTAGCATTACATCCCCCGCCTCCACCCCCTCCCCTCCACACACACACACACACACACACTCCACTTTTTTTTCCATTTTACGGCCATTTTCTGGCTCATCCAGCCGCAGCCCTGGCACCAGCAATGCACGGGGAGCCATCAGTATCAAATCGACATGAGGCAACCCACCGCAGGAGACGCTGCACAGATGGATTTGATTGTATTCGGTGGTGCCTGTTCTGATCTAACACACACAAGACACCACCTACTAAGCTCCCTACTGACACGGTACCAACTTCAGTAAATGCTGCCCTCTGGAGGACGCCACCACGTCGGTCCAACGACAGTCTCATGAAGTCGCCGATATCGCCGACCTCGATTAACTCGCCAAGAATGTGGAAAGGAAATCAAAGCTGGGGTCACGAAGTCAAGAGAAAACTATTATACTCTTAAAGAATGGAACTATGTCACATACGGATGCAAGAAAAAAGAATCGAGGCTCCCACCCCCCCCCCTCCCCCCCACCCCTCCGACATAAAGTAAAGCAAAGAGACACATTCTGAAAAAAACGATGAACCGAACTGGAAAGTATAATGTATTATGTATCAAAATCACCTTGAAATTGCCTGACTTGAGTGCAGGCTAGGTCTAATCCCAAAGGGCCGTTCTCTGTGTGTGTGTGTGTGTGTGTGTGTGTGTGTGTGTGTGTGTGTGTGTGTGCGCGCGCGCGTGCGCTTGTTTTTAGTAATGCTGTTTGGGTCTTTTTTGAATTATACTATTTAGGCCTAATACGTTCATGACTCAAGAGCAGTGATAACAATAAATTGCGACATTCGGCAACGCTATTTTTCTGATGATCATTTCTTGAACGACGTCATTAGACCAGAAGATGACGAAACAGGCGGTGAAGGGGAAAAAAATGGCCGCCTCTAACCTTAAGGATCAGTTCAGTCTCAGATCTGTACAAGATGGCCTTCCCTTGAATCACAAACTTTTGGTGAAATAGAAAACAAAAACAAAAACATAGGACCCTAAGTGCCTAATCTTTCGAGTCAAACAAACACTGGAACATGTCCCTAGTTCATGCGAGGCAGTGCTAAGTCCAAGGAGGATAGGCCTTGACATGGACGCACAGTCAAGAGCTTAAACAACACTGGAACATGTCCCTAGTTCATGCGAGGCAGTGCTAAGCCCAAGGAGGATAGGCCTTGACAAGGACGCACAGTCAAGAGCTTAAACAACACTGGAACATGTCCCTAGTTCATGCGAGGCAGTGCTAAGTCCAAAGAGAATAGGCCTTGACATCGACGCACAGTCAAGAGCTTAAAGAACTCGTACATGTCACTAGTGACCTGCTGCCAGAGGAAAGCACTCCACCGGGAGTTCCAGCAAAAATGTTCTGCACGGCAGGGGGGCAGCAGATCATGGCCGGTCTGGGACATCTATGACAACCTGACCAGGGAAACGAGATGGACTGGATAGAGTAGATGAACCAGAAGTGCGTAGCAGACCTTCCTGAATGGGGAGGGGGGGCGGGGGTGTTAGAAGGGAAATCGTCAGAAAGAGCAGCATAAAAATGGGTACAGTGCTCCACCCTCTACTTTTTTTTTCTCTCCCATTTTTCTTTTAATCAAAACAAATGATTCTGACTGAACTGGCTGTACCAAACGGGAGAACCTCATACCTACAAGAACTGAGAAGTTTGCCAGTCTAAGCCAGTGGCTAGAGGGAGTCCAGCTTCCAGACCAAAGTCTTCGCCACAGAAACTGAAGCAAGGGGTTTGAAGGGTCATCAGCATATCATGATCTGATAAAACAGTTGTAGATTCCTGGAAAGAAGAGGACCAGAGCCTGAGGGACATGCCAGAAGCCGCTGAAAAGAATTCTAGCTGGATCTGATCAAACATGAATAAAAGTGAACAGAGTACAGCTTACATTTTTTCATAACGTCATGTCATGTCACTAAAGAGTGTGTGCGAACATTAAACCTCAGATCAGTCAAAGATCTTAGAATACCCATTTCACAATTGGTGTCCGACAGACGTGGGTAAAGCATATCAGTTCCTGTGGTTGGCCTCGAGTCATTCGACCGTCCAGGAGTTGCAGGTTCGAATCACAAAAGCGCCATTTTGAGGGGTGGGGTGGGGGGTGGGTGGGGTGGGGGTGGGGGTGGGGGGGGGGGGGGGGAAGGGAGGGAGGCTGACAGCGTGAGGAAGTCATGTGCTACATGTGGCACGGCCCTCTCAGATTTATGTTCACAGCCGGCACATTTGTTTAAGAACTTGAGTGGGGGAGGCTCCGTCTCTGAAGATGTTTTGCTTTTTTTTTTCTTTCTTTTTTTTTTCTTCTTCTGTGTAAGCATGGCACCGACCTTATCAATGATGAAGTTTCCCGTTCTGTGTCGTAAGCCCTGCGTGTTATACGTGCTTCACGCAATTCACATAGGTTACCATGCAACACACACCAAACGTTTGAGTGATCCGAAGTCCAGCCGGCCACCTTCACCATGCTGAACGATCAGCGCTTTCAGGATTTGTAGGTTCGTTTCTTTGCTTCTAAAGATTGGAAGCTTCAGGCAGAGTCATATTCGTTGGGACATTTGGCTGTGGGGTAATTGTCTATATTTAAACAGGTGTGTGTGTGTGTGTGTGTGTGTGTGTGTGTGTGTGTGTGTGTGTGTGAGAGAGAGAGAGAGAGAGAGAGAGAGAGAGAGAGAAGAGAGAGAGAGAAAGAGAAATATGTAACTGGTGAAAATGAAGGCTCTTCAAAGAAATTGTTGCACATACCACATACTATTCAAAAAGATCATATTCCCTCCTCTTGCCAGTGGACACAGAATGCCAAGAATTTGGCTCAAACAAGTTCTTGGGAAGAGAAAAAGAATATAGATATAACAGAACTGACACAAATTTTTCTGTAGAAATTTGACAATAATGGTAAACTTTATGTCCAACAAATACCATAAACTTAAACACTGACACACACACACACACACACACACACACACACACTCTCTCTCTCTCTCTCCTTCTCTATGACTCATACATGATCAGAAACATGCAAGCATACACTCACAAACACAAGTATGCATGCTAAAACCACACAGATACATACATAGACACACTGACTTACTGTTTAAACCAGTGGTATTGTAAGATTAACCTTTGCGTGTGTGACCCAGTGATGCTTAGGGAGAGAGAGAGAGAGAGAGAGAGAGAGAGAGAGAGAGAGAGAGAGAGAGACGCCACTGGCAGAGTGATTTCCCTTGCGTGTCAAGGTCGCAGATCAAAAAACGGCTTCCCGGCATTTTGTGTTTTGAAAGAATTGGTGTTCAGTAATACCAGTGAGATGACAGCATTCATTAAATGTTTATAATCCTTATTCCACAAATAGGGTAAGTCTATTTTGGATTATTTCTTTGTTGGGTCTTTTGTTAAAAGACTTAAAGTTTACTCAGTTACTTATTAGGCCTGACCGTTCTTCTGAATCATTACATTTAGATTTAGCATGTAGTAGTAGTAGTAGTAGTAGTAGTAGTAGTATGTAGCAGTAGTAGTGGGGACTGGCATTCATTAGCCTAGACCTCGCGGCCTATCATGTGTCCCCTCTAAAATTCTTCACTTTTTTTTTTTTTTTTTTTTTGGGGGGGGGGGGGGGGGGGGGTCAGATGGCATGCTACAATTAACCAATATCTTCATTGCAATCCATCATAAGCATAGAACAGTTCTCTACATTTTGAATCATTATCTAGAAAATTCTTGAAAGTATTAATATCAGGTGTAAATTTAATGTTAGCAGGTAATTCATTCCAGTGGTTAGCAACTCTATATGAAAATGAAAATTTACGTTGATTAATATTACAGTGCTTTATAAAAATCTTTCCTTCAGACTTTCTAGTACTCGCAAGTTGTGCAACAGAAAAGAAAGTCTCAACGTCAATATCATCATACCCATTAAATATCTTATAAACTTGAATTAGGTCACCTCTGATCCTTCTTCCCCTCAGCGGGTGCAGATTCAAATATTTCAGTCTTTCATTATATGATAAGTTTTTGCAATGCTTTAACAATTTGGATCTAGTTGCAAAGCGAGAGGACTGCAGGCGGAAATCTAAACAAATCTTAAATAAATGTTAGCGAACCGCCCAGAGAACGTGGACAAACGAGTCACAAGACCAAACACAACGCGTTTCGACCTCTTAGGTCTTCATCAGGTGAGACATAAACGAATAAAACAACGAAAATTCACTTAGCTTTGATCGCTTCAGATCACTTTGCAGGGTTCAGCGCAAGGAAGAACGTTCTTCCTTGCGCTGAACCCTGCAAAGTGATCTGAAGCGATCAAAGCTAAGTGAATTTTCGTTGTTTTATTCGTTTATGTCTCACCTGATGAAGACCTAAGAGGTCGAAACGCGTTGTGTTTGGTCTTGTGACTCGTTTGTCCACGTTCTCTGGGCGGTTCGCTAACATTTATTTAAGATTTGTTTAACAATTTGGTTAGCTATATATACCACTCTCTGTAGGTGGGGGTCAAGCATGTTAGCTTATTGTTTACAGTGACTCAATTTCCCTTCGGATCAGCTTGAAGACTAAGGGATTTAATGATAATGGTGACCTAGTAATTAGCTATTATAACTTTGTAAGATTATTTTTTGGTGAATACATAATTCATCTAAAAGTACTATTAATTTTACTATTATGCAACGTCCTCCCCTAGAGACACTGCTAGAGAAGACCATCAAGCACCTCGTCTCAGAAATCCACCAATAACACCCAAAGAACCATGAGAAAGATCTACCGTTGAGGGTAGTGGTTGCCAACTTCCAATCGGCTCGTAAGAAGAAACACCTGGTATTCCCCGGACATCATAATAGGCACGGAGACCTGGCTGGACAGTAGCATCAAGTCTAGCGAAATCTTTCCACCTGAATTCGTAGCCTACAGGCGTGACAGACCAGAAAACCCACATGGAGGAGTATTTATACTAGTATCATCAAAGCTGCAAAGCAGCCAGCCTGAAAAGCTCCAAATAAAAACTGACAAAGAAATGATCTGGGTAGAAATCACCATCAAAGGAGCCAAAAAGCTGAATGTCTGCGCTTACTACAGATCCCAAACTGACAACAAAGCTGGCCTCTTCCACGACTTGGGAACTTGCCTTCAGAAACTGCCAAATGATGCTCACATCTGGATTGGAGGTGACTTTAATCTAGACACCATCAACTGGAGTACTGGGTCGGTTTCCAAGTACGCACAAGACGGCAAAATCTGTAAAGAACTTCTTCAAGTAGCAGCTGATGCACACCTGGAACAAATGATCCTCGAACCAACCAGGATAACCGAAGACACTGCTACTAACCCTGACATTTTCCTGACGAACAACAGCACCTTAATCAACACTGCAAGAGTGGCACCTGGGGTGTCTGATCATGAAGCCATCTTCATTGAGTCATCACTTCGGCTGCTTTACACAAAATGTCCATCAAGGAAAGCATTCAACTTCAGGAAAGCCGTATTTAATAAAGGAAAAACTAACTGATGAACGAGACTCCTTCATCCAGGATTCAAACACGCTTAGCGTCGGCGAACTCTGGAGTAGGTTCAAGTCACTAATCCACTCCCTCATGAATGAATACATCCCTATGAAAACTGTTCGAGGCAGACCTTCCCACAAACCGTGGATCGATTTCCACATCAGATCTTTGAAAAGGAAGCTGGCCGGGAAATTCAAGAGGAGCAAAACTTCATCGGATCCCTCAGTACGACGAAAATACCTACAGATGAAGAGCAAAGTACAGTGTGAACAGCGGCAGGCCTACTGGACATTCATCAACAACATCATAGACTCTCCAGAAAGCGACGACGAGTAGTTGAGGGGAAGCAATCAGAAACGATTCTGGAGCTATATAAAATCCTTAAGACGCGACAGTACAGGGGTGTCTCCATTACGAGCTCATGGAAGACTACATGCATCCCCGAAAGATAAGGCCAACATCCTAAATCATCAATACGAGTCGGTCTTCACAAAGAAAAATGACAGCAACATTCCAATCCCATCAGGAACGCCCTCCCTTGCAATGGCCGAGGTCACAATCGATGAGGAAGGGGTACGCAAGTTGCTGAAGAACATCAGCCCACATAAAGCAGCGGGACCAGATGAAATCCCAGCAATGGTGCTGAAAGAATGTGCAAACGAGATCGCGCCCTTGCTTTCTGCACTCTTCACAAAGTCCTTGGCAGATGGATGTGTCCCAGATGACTGGAAAAGGACGAACGTGACGGCAGTGTTCAAAAAGGGTAACCGAAATTCAGCTGCCAACTACAGACCGGTCTCCCTCACCAGTATCTGTTGTAAGATGCAAGAACATACCATAGCAAGCAACATCATGCTCCATCTGAACCAACACGACATTCTCGTAGATTCCCAACATGGGTTCAGAGCCAGAAGGAGTTGTGAAACCCAACTGCTGACACTATTCCACGACGTCGCCAAGAATCAAGATAGCAAACGACAGACATATATGATCATTCTGGACTTCTCCAAGGCCTTTGACAAGGTCCCTCACAAACGCCTCCTCCGTAAGCTGGACCATTGTGGTATACGAGTGTTTGTAATGTCTGTACCTGCTCAACATCAAGAAACCCAATCAACTTCAACTACAAACTTAAAGGACATACCCTGGACCATGTCGACAGCTCGAAATACCTTGGCGTCGACATAAGAAGTGACCTCAACTGGAAAGACCACGTTACAAGAGTTACTAACAAGGCCAACAGCATGGTAGGCTACCTGAAAAAAACCTGAAGATCTCCAATAAAGCCACCAAAATTAATGCTTACCTAACACTGGTACGCCCTCACCTGGAGTATTGCTCTCAGTGTGGAGTCCGTACAAAGCAGGCCAGAAGGAAAAGATTGAAATGGTGCAAAGAAGAGCAGCCCGATATGTATGCAACAAATATGATTGGACCAGCAGCGTAACAGCCATGCTGCAAGATCTGGAATGGGAACCCCTTGAAGCACGAAGAAACAGGCAGAGGCTAACCTTTATGTACAAGATCGTCAATGGCGCTCCTCAAGAAAGGATCTGCCAAAACCAGATCAAACCACAAACACAAATTTGCTCATCTGGGCACTTCCTCTGACCCATACAAGTACAGCTTTTTCCCATCAACCATCCCAGCCTGGAACTCCCTGCCTGCAACAGCAGCAGAGGCTCCCTCCTTGGTATCATTCAAGAGGGAGCTGAACAAAAACCCAGCCTAGATCCCTATCTCAACTAGCCAAACGGTAAATGATGGGCAGGGTTGTGCCGGTCCAGGTCATGACCTGGCGGTCACCACAATTACCGGGTAAGCCTCCCCAGATACTAATTAGGCTAGTTGAGTCCCCTCCCCCACCCCCCATCCTTTTTTTTTTTTTTTTTGGTGCCTGCCGCAATACACTGCCCCGGAGCTGAACTCAGGGGTATGCGTCGGGGTACTAAGGCGATTTTGCATCTCTTTAGCTATCTTTTCGTTGTCCCTATTAGATCTTTGTTTATTTTATCCTACGCCTCTGTGCACACAGGTCAGTAATAGTCAACAATGACAGCTGACCTACAATTTTGAAGATTAACTGATCTGGTTAACATTCTGGTCAAGAGGGACGGAGCCGATTTAATATTAATTATGGCGAGTTACTTTTTCTCAAGTGATTGGGAAAGATTTCCTTTCGTTATTTTTTCCTCATAGTGTTTTGTTTTATCAATCTAGGGTCTTAATCCAAGTTTTGGATGTTGGTTGAAAAGGTACTTTATTGTAATTTGTAAATACTGAGAGACGAAAGAAGTTAGTGTCTAGTTATTAAGTAGTGTTTCTTGGTGTGTTTCAGGGTTTGTTTTTTTTTCAGGTTTTCTTCAGTTCCTCTTTTTGGTGTTCAGCACATCCTTCATATATGACACTGACTGAATCTTGAACAGTTTCAATAAAAAGGCAGGGAGCCAAACCCAAAAGGACTGGACTCAATTTATTTGCCAGAGTGCGGTCCTGTTACACGTGTACCAGTAACAACAGCAACACACACACACACACACACAGACATACACACACACATGCAATCCCCCCCTCTTCCCCCCACACATAACACACACACACACACACACACACACACACACACACACACACACACAGGTATATGCTCAAACACAGTAGCAAAGGTTATTGTAAAGTCTAGTTATTCAGATCAGCATGTGGACCGGACGGAATCAACTCTTTATCAAAAAACTATTTTTCATTTTGTACACAAATATAAAAAAACCATGATAATTCAAATCCTAAATATATAAACAATGCAAGCAAATTGAATTTCACTGAAACAAGCGGAAATTCAGCTCAACATGTGCCATCTACCCCCTCCCATCCCTTTTCTCCATCTCCCCAAAAGTTGTACTGAGTGAATTGTTTTATACATATCAACAGTATTGGACCATTAAAGAACTTTTTCATAAAATGTGACTGCTTTTTTTTTCTTTACACTTCAGCACAAATACTGCGTCTGTTCCTGCTCATAAAAAGCATGAAGATCAGCTGCATAAAAAAGAAAACCAGACATCCACTCAATTAAACATACAGATCAAACAATCACTTTGTGGATGTTACAAACTCAGAAGCAAATAAGGCACAAACAAATTTGTATATCTGACTTGTCACACCTTCACACAAAAAGACGAATGACAAACATTTTGACAGTTAAAAAATTTCTTTTCTTTAAAAGCTGCCAAGAGCCGAGGCCAGTCTTGTTCGAAAGTTGAGGACCTGACCCATTTAAGTTGGGCATCTTCAAGTGGCACATTTCCAGAGATAACAGATGATCAGCAGCAAGATCACATTATGTTGGCGTTTGCTCCAGCATGCATACACCTGTGTGTGTGTGTGTGTGTGTGTGTGTGTGTGTGTGTTAGTGTGTGTGTGTGTTAGTGTGTGTGTGTGCGTGTGTGTGTGTGTGTGTGTGTATAGTGTGTGTGTGTGTGTGTGTGTGTGTGTGTGTGTGTGTGTGTGTGTGTGTAGTGTCTGTGTGTGTGTGCATAGTGTGAGTAGGTGTGTGTGTGTGTAGTGTATGTACGTGTGTGTGTGTGTGTAGTGTGTGTGTGTTATATGTGTGTGTGCATAGTGTGAGTAGTGTGTGTGTGTGTGTGTGTGTGTGTGTGTGCATAGTGTGAGTAGGTGTGTGTGTACGTAGTGTATGTACGTGTGTGTGTACATAGTGTATGTACGTGTGTGTGAGTGTGTGTGTGTGTGTGTGTCTGAGGGATATGGTGGGCTGTGCTGTAATATGTGTGTCTGTCTGAAGGTGGGTCAGGAATATTGTGTGCTGTGACATAATTTGTGTGTGTGTGTGTGTTGGTGAAGGGGGGTAGGGTGTAGATGGGTGGATGGGGGTTTGGTGTGCTGTGATTAATGTGTGCAAACGCTGGAGAGAAAAAAAGAATGAAAGGAGAGAAAGACCAAGTGAGACAGAGAAACAGCCACCTGGTGATAAAAAGCAAGAGAGAACAAGTGAGACAGAGAAACAGCCACCTGGTGATAAAAAGCAAGAGAGAACAAGTGAGACAGAGAAACAGCCACCTGGTGATAAAAAGCAAGAGAGAACAAGTGAGACAGAGAAACAGCCACCTGTTGATAAAAAGCAAGGAGAGAACAAGTGAGACAGAGAAACAGCCACCTGGTGATAAAAAGCAAGAGAGAACAAGTGAGACAGAGAAACAGCCACCTGGTGATAAAAAGCAAGGAGAGAACAAGTGAGACACAGAAACAACAACCTGGTGATAAAAAAGGAGAGAACAAGTGAGACAGAGAAACAGCCACCTGGTGATAAAAAGCAAGGAGAGAACAAGTGAACAGTTTGAAAAAAGGGAGGACACGATAAAAGTAGGGTAGGGAGGTTGGAGAGGAGGAGGAGGGGATATAAATGCTAAAAAAAAAGAGAGTGAAAGTTGAGACAAGAGAGAGAGACAGAGAGAGAGACAGAGAGAGAGAGAGAGACATGGGCAGCATGACCCTCATTTTGTCGAAAAAAGTCAAGACAACCTGGCCTTCTGATGAACATGGAATGGTCCACGACATGGAATGATCCATACAATACCTGCAGACTCAAAACCCCTTTTCAATACTCACAAGCTCCACACTCTTCAATAATCCACTAACATGAATTAATGCTTTCACATTCAATGCAGCCGTTTCAGAAAAAAGAAAAGAATCAGCATTGCCTTTAGGAAAACTGTGCATCCTTGTATGATGTTTCAAGTTTTGATGATGAATTCAGTGCTATGCGTGTGTGTGTGTGTGTGTGTGCATGCGTGCGTGCGTGCGTGTGTGTGTGTGTGCAGCAGCGAGAGACAGGAGATCAGATGCACTCTAACACAGGCAATTTCATTTTGGCAGTATGTATGAAACAAAGTGTACTGGAAGTCATCTCCACAGACAATGTACACTGGAAGTCCATTTCTAAACTGTGAAATAAAAGAAAACAAAATAAAAACATGAAAAAAAGTCTCTGATTTGGCAAACCTCAGACATTTTTCAACAGCTCCCTGGAATAAAAACATCTTTTTTTTTTAAAAACACACATGCCATAAAATCTTTTTGCTGATCTGTGGAAAACTGACAGTCATCCAAAAATAACAATGGTACATGCATATAACATGAACTACAGCTGCAGAGGGCTGTTGTAGTGGCAGAACTCTGCTGTCCATGCTATCCCTATACTTCCTTTCCATAGTGTAGCTTGTTTGTTTGCCTTTTCTTTCTTTGTGAGGACATGACCCATATTATGACGTTCTTTTGACAAAATAACTTCCTTTAACAACATAGAACACATTCATTGTTCAATCATGGATGGTCATGAAGATCACGAAACACACCATACATGACAAGGTGTATCAAAGACTTGTCTGAATACCTAAAAGGCACACAGTTCACATCAGACTGACTATAAGTGACAAGACCAGATATTTCATGGTAGTTATTAGATCATAACTGTTTCATTCATGAATTAATAATATCAAAAATTGACAATTCAGTTTTTGTTTATGTACATTATGGATAACGCTGTAAAAAGGACAATAGTCTGCCATTAAACATTCTGTTAAACATTGGAAACTTTTTGTACGTTATATTTAAACATCGGAGCAATACATACGTAACTGGGTAAACTAATCTTTGAGTAAATCTCAATATACGTAATCTTCAAATATTTTCACACATATTTGTTCTCAAACTTTGCAACCTGAGATGACTGCTTAAAAACAGATAACAAAATAGCTTGAAAATCTTTTTAAAATAAAGGCTATAATATACATAAAAAATGCTCTTAAAATATGGACTATAGTACTGTTAAAAAACAAGTTTTCATCAGGCAATTACAAACCTTTTTGCATCAGTATAAGTCAATATAAGTACAAATGTCTTACAAACAAAATGACTCAAAACTTAAGGAAACATTACGTTTATACTTTAAATACACAGAACACTTCTGAATTTTTTGAGGAAACAGAAAGAAAGAAAGAAAAAAAAACCCTTAGAAAACGGAAAAGAGGGATGAATGCAAGACATGCGTCAGTGGGAGGGCAGGCCTTCAGTAGCCAGATGCCTTGCTACCAGGGAAGAGCCAGGTGTCGTCCTGCAGAGTGTTGCCGGAAGGAGGTCTGCCCACCAAACAACACACCCACATCACAACACACTGCACAATGGGGAAAAAAAACTTATCAACACCGAAAGTAAAGTAAACTCGCCAAACCATAGGAGTACACAGGAAAGGATTTCGAAGGGAAGGAAAGAAGAGGTTAGAAATCCAAATCTCTATTGTTCTGCTCCCCCCCCCCCCCCCCCCCCCCCCCCCCACTATTTTGCCTTAGCCGTATTCCTTTTCCCTCCTACATTCCTTCCCCTCCCCTTCCCCCCATCCCACTTCCTCTCCACCTTCTGTCATTCCAAAAGAAAACCAAACGAAATGGTGGGTGTAGTGTTTGTGAACCAGTTTGACTGAAAACCCGTGACCCTGTCCCCATTTCATCTGTTTTGTTCAAACTTACACTGGCTATCTGTGTACGTTATCTTTTGGCGTTTCAAATGTTTGGTAGAGGGTTAAGACCCCTTAATACAGATCTGGACATGTCCCTCTTTCCCTTGTCCCTCCCCATCCTCTCCCTATCAAGGTCCAATCAAAACCACTGCCAGGAGTACAGTACAATCGGTGAAGAAGAGATGCAGAAAATGACTTTGCGTTTTAATTCTGGATTCTATATGATCTTTCTTACAGACAAAAAACAAACAAACAAACAAACAAAAACCCTCATGAACGCTATACAAATGTGTTGGCTGACCCCTTCAGTGCTATGTATTACTTTGGTTGTTTCATTGCCTATTTGCCAAGTTGTTAGCTGTGGAGGATAATAATAATTAATACTAATGATAATTATAATAAAAAAAAATTGCAAGAAAGATGCACAAGCTATAAAGTGAACAGCCTATCTGTCTATGAGAGTTTTAAGTTTGGTTAGCAACGAGTAAATGAAATTCATGGTACAGCCCCGACAGATGTATGCATCTTTGGCAAGCACTGAAGCATTTTTGTGAACACACACACACACACACACATATATATTTATATATATATATATATATATGTATGTATATTGTTGGCAGTCAAGAGGTTAAAAATCATGAGAGCAGCATTGATAATGAATTCTTTATTGAACAGCTCCAAACAAAGAATACAGAGACGGGTGGGTGGGTAGGTGGGTGTGAGGGTGGGGATCGGGGTTGGTTCTTTTCTTCTATTCCCAAATTCTTGTTGAGCGTTGTTCATAAAATGTCATGTGTGTAGTCGGAATAGCTCAGTTGGAAGAGCGCCGGACTCGTAATCTTGGTGATCCTGGGGCTGCAGGTTCGAACCTCCGCTGGGGCGTTTCGGTACAGGGGGATTTTTCCCTTGGAGTTAACATTGGTTCTGACTCCATTTCCCATACAATCCTTCGAATGAGACTATAAACCGAGGTTCCATGTGTGAAAGCACGCATAACATCTTGCACACATGTAAAATCCCATCACCAACTTTTGGAAGAGTAGGCCAGTTTGGCCGTTGGTATGGATGACACGTTACACATAGCATGCACCCTGCGTGAGAAATGGAAAGAATGAAGGAAGTAAGGAAAATGAGTGATCGATATTGAACGATACTGACTGGATGACACGGGAAACGACTGAATGAAGCGCCGGCTGGCAGCTCTTCAGTCGGCACTACCCAGGTAGGCAGCCCGTTGTGTAAACAAGTGTTGATTGTAAAGCGCTTTGAGCTTGGTCTCTAGCCGAGAATAGGCGCTATTTAAGTATTCATTATTATTATTATTATTATTATTAGTGTGTGTGGGGTGGCAGTGGGAGGGGGGGAATGGGAAGAAAATGGAGTTGGGGGGGGGGGGGGATGTGGCTTGTGCATCTGTTTTAGTGCTTGCTTTGTGACCTATTGTTTTGATGCCTTTTTCTAATATTGTGCAATGTTTAGGAAACTTTTATTTTTCCTGTATTGTGAAGCGCTCTGAGGATGAGTCTTTTTCTCTCATCGAAGAGTGCTATATAAACTCGATTTATTATTATTATTACCAAGTTTACTACAGAATGCTCTGCTGAATCAACCCATCAGTACTTACAGTACCCATTCAAATTCTTCATATAGTACTCTGAACAACCAAGGAAACTCTCTCTCTCTCTCTCTCCCTCTCTCTCTCTCTCTCTCACACACACACACACACACACACACAAACACACACACAATGTTCCAAGTTTGCCCAGACACTGCAAGGCATGGACATGCACACACAATAACAATTAAAAACATGTGCAAACACATATTGACATCACTCAAATTTGATGTTGCTTTCTGATCATACGGAACACAGACAAGCAGATAAAAAACATATGCAAACACATACTGACATCACTCAAATTTGATGTTGCTTTCTGATCATACAGAACACAGACAAGCAGATAAAAACATATGCAAACACATACTGACATCACTCAAATTTGATGTTGCTTTCTGATCATACAGAACACAGACAAACAGATAAAAACATATGCAAACACATACTGACATCACTCAAATTTGATGTTGCTTTCTGATCATACAGAACACAGACAAACAGATAAAAACATGTGCAAACACATACTGACATCATTCAAATCTGATGTTGCTTTCTATCATACAAAACACAGACAAACAGATAAAAACATGTGCAAACACATATTGACATCATTCAAATCTGACGTTGCTTTCTGATCAAACAGAACACGGACAAACAGATAAAAACATGTGCAAACACATATTGATGTTGCTTTCTGATCAAACAGAACACAGACAAAGAGTTACTAATTCAGCTGGTGACCTCCACATGGCTGCTTTGAAACCAATACTTTTAAGTAAGCAAGGGAGACATCAGCAGGAAAGAACAAAGGGAGGGGAAAAGACTGCGGCGTCACTGAATATGAGGCAAAATAAGATAAAGCACACAAACCAAGGTGCTAAGTTATCACTCTTTTGTACACCCTACTAAACCAATCAAGTGAATTTTTGATAAACACGTCTTCCTCACACGTCACAAACAACTGACATTCAAAACGCACAGATCAATATTCCCCAGATCACAGTCAGCATCAGAAATAATAAGCAAAGGTCACTTTAGCTTATCATTATGAAACAACTGCATGCCAATAATTCCAAACATATACTGCGGTACCCATTCACCAAACAAACATGCAGACACAAGGCACACAGAAATAAAGAAAGAAACTTCCTGACCCCTCTCAAAGTGTAATGGTTGGCAACTGTGTACATGGACCTTCACCACCGACTTGCAGTAGAAAGCAATACACACAGAACTGTGCATGGTACACGGTGCACCCCCTTCCACACTCACAACTGACATGGCTCACTTTTAACTTTTGCCACTGAAATATATGTAAATAGTCATACTCATGAGTTTAAAGGTACCTTTGCAGTACTAAAAAAACCCACAACTATTGTGCAACTAAACATTACCGGCAGTTAGGTTTAAGTGTGAGCACCTGAACATGAAGTGTAGAAGTATTCCATCCCCCCCCCCCCCCCAATCCCCCACCTCCCCATCCACTCCATCTCCCCTTTCCTCCAGCACATATACAATCAAAACAGCATTAGAACATCAGATGTATCTTTTGAAACCGATATAAATCTTATCTAATACCGATTCCATTAATGTTTCTAAAGGAAACTGAATCCCCGTCCCCTCCCTTCATTTCTCTCCTCCTGCATTTAAGCAGAACAATGTCTGAATTATACACTTTTAGCTGACCACAGAAGTTAAATATTAATTTCCTTTCTAAAAAAGGTTTTCCCTGGCACTTGCTATTGGGCTAAATTTTAATTGTTTTGTCCTGGTTCAGAAAACATTTTGAAGTCAGCTTTGGGCAGAAGAAAACTGAAAAAAAAAAAAATTAAAATATCAATACAGTGCCTCAAACAAACAAGCGCAACAGTTTTAGGCACACTAAAACAGAAGATACACATAAATGAACACAACAACTCAAAGCACTAGTGCAGTACAGATAACTGCTAGTAAATTTTTATAACACTAGTACAGCACAAAATATACTGACAGACATATGTTCTGTCCCTGACAGAGGATATAGCATATGAAAGAAAACGGGTACACTGCATACACAGATAAACTTAATGCTTCCAGGCATAAATCAGCACTTTAAAAAATGTTAAATACATGTTTATAACATTAGTACAGCACAAAATACACTGACAGACACGTTGTATCACTGAAAGAGGATATACCATATACTTCTAGATCAGTATAGACAGCTAACCAAAGAAACTTTAAAAGAAAAAAAGAAAAGAAACCCTAAACAAACAAACTATAAGCAGTGCACTTCAAGGCAACCATAATATGCTTGCCTCAACACAGATAAACAACACATGAGACAACAGAGAGGAACACATAATACAACCAAAAGAAAAATGTTAAAAACTCACAAACAAAAGCATGAGAGTGTGAAAATACAAACTAAATACATGGTTGAATACTGTAACAAATAAATAAAAGTTTATTATCTATAGAAATGAAATGGTCCTGTAGGACTATCCCCTACTGACCTGTTCATATAAACTACAAACAATTATATATTACGTGAAAAAGGAAAAGGAAACAAATGAAAAAAAAAAAAAGAATCTTTTTCAGAGCATCTGCAATCAATAAAGCAATGGAATATCAGCAGGTTTTTTTTTTTTGTTTGTTGTTGTTTTTGTTTTTTTTTAATACAAAATGTTCAAAACTAAACAAAACAAATTCATGAACAACATCTGTTTGTATGTTCTGTGTGTGTGTGTGTGTGTGTGTGTGTGTGTGCGTGTGTGTGTGTGTGTGTGTGTGGTGTGTGTGAGGAATGGGAGACAGGGGGGAGAGAGAGAGAGTGAGAATCACAAATGAGAAGATCTATTTCATGATGTAAAAAAATCATATGCAAGTTGAGTATAACAGCGTGGTCATAGCACCATGTTTCTCTTTCGTGTAGGTTTACCTGTATCTCTCCCGAACACTCCTAGCAATCAAAGTGACATATACTTCAGTAACTTTAGCAATTTCACTTCAGACAATTCTGAATGAATGAGTCTTCTATTTAACATGTGTTTACTGTAACTACAGTTTTCACCAAGATAGAAGAGGTAAGTGACTGTTTGTCCTTTATTACTATTGTTTTGAATGTTGTTTGTCCTGCCCAAAGAAGACCCAAGTGTTGAAGAAGAAACATGTTCTGTCTGTTTTGTAGCTTGTCTGTTCCTTCCTGTGGTGGCTCAGTCATTCTATTCTGCATGACATATGCTGCTTGTTGATTACTCTTCTGACAACATCTGGAATAGTGAGAACATTCTGGTTCCTAATCTGGCACTTCTATTGGCCATTCAATTTTAAAATATACTTATTTTGAGTTTGTATCTTTCATCTTAAAGCATCTTGTAGTTCAGAAATTGGAGTAGAAGACTCTCTTTGCTGTCACAGAATCCTACTTCTGCACAAGTAGAAGACTCTCTTTGCTGTCACAGAATCCTGCTTCTGCACAAGTAGAAGACTGTCTTTGCTGTCACAGAATCCTACTCCTGCACAAGCTGTCTTCACATGATAACCTGATACTCCTAGCTTGATATTTCTGCACAAGTTCAGCAACTGGTCACCAAATGATATTTTCAGAAATCAAAATACAATACTTCAAGTTCAGTTCAGAAACAGAGGTTATCTCCTGATGAATGGTAGAAAAGTCATAGCTTTGCATTTCAAGGTAAACTCAACACATTCTCAATGGCTGATTATCTTCAGTAATTAAGGCATGACATTCCTTTTAATATGTTCAAACAAGATGTCATTAAACTTGTTTTTCCTTTTCTTCTCTTCTTCTCATATGCTTCTCATGATTTATTTAGTAGCTCTTTCCCTCTTTAACCTTCAAGTTGGCTCTTTTTTTGTGCTGCCTTATTCTTATGGGATATCATCTATTTTTACTACTCACAGAAAAAGTCTCTCACATATCCCGACCATGTGGAAAACAAACTATTTTGTATCATTCTTGCATGTCAGGAAAAAAAGAAAACAATAATTCAAATTTGAACAAGCAGTCCAATAACAACGTACATTATCTACCAAAAAGAAATCACAAGAAACTACAGAAAAGTTAACTCTAAAGCAAGTATGAAATACAAAACTCTTTTCAAACCTTGTCTGTTGCAAAAACAAAAGCTGAGCTTACGAGACTGATTCTACTGTGCCAAGAATGAAACTTTCTCCTCTTTGTGGAGAACTTACACGTGAGTACAAGTCGAGACGAAGTTCATCGTACAGCCCTCTTTTTGGTGAGAAAACTCTACAGAATACAAAAGACAATTGACCAGAAAACAAACAAAAGAATGAAAAGACCAGGAGCTTGGAGGCAGAAATATCTTCCCTTGTCATTAGTAGCCCAATACAGATCTTCTTTTTCGCCACTTTCAAATATGATTCGAAAAGACAATACACATGCCTCTGTATGAAGCAAGGGATCATTGCACTGAACTCTTTTATTTTTAAAAGACCGTGTGAGCAACAAAGAAAGTACAACAGACAGTATTTTTGATAATTTACTCAATAAACAGAAAAAATACATACAAAAGAAAAATAAATAATAAACTAAGTAAAGAAAATCAGAATGAATTAAAAAAGAAAAACAAGCCAGTTCAAATCATTTAAATTTCATGCAGGATATCAAACATAAATTTTTTTAAAAGGCATTTTTGCCGGAAATCTGTCAACTTTCACTCATTAAACTGCCTTCAGAATGACAAAGCATTTTTTCCCCACAGAAACAGTCTTGAAGGGGAAAAATGACAAAGCATTTTTTCCCCACAGAAACAGTCTTGGAGGGGAAAAAAAGTAACAAAATCAAAACATTCCACAGGTAACTCCTTCAGCAAAGAAATCAACAGGTGTAAACCTGCATACTAGAATAAAGTATTGAAAAAAAAAAAACATAGAAAAAAAAAGTTGTGCAGATTCATACAGAATGAATGCAACACAGCTGGATCACAACAAGAATTATTCATGCTCTGAAAAAAAAAGTCAAGGAAAAAAAGAAAACACTGAAATTTTGTGCACAAACTTCAACTCAGAAATACAGAGCACAGACACTGAATCAAAGTTGAAGATGGTGCATATAATTTGCTTGGGCTCACCAATCCTGTTTGCCATATCTTCTGTTGAAGTGCCCACAGTGCCGTTTTATAAAATATGGTCACATGACATGAAAGCTAGGCTATGATGACTTGGCCGTGTTTGAGAGTAAGTGTGTGTGTGTGTTTGTGTGTGTGTGTGTGTGTGTGTGTGTGTGTGTGTGTGTGTGTGTGTGTGTGAAAGAGAATGAGAGAAACTGAGAGTGTTTGTATGCGTATATGCATGAGTGGTGTGTGTGTGTGTGTGTGTGTGTGTGTGTGTGTGTGTGTGTGTGTGTGTGTGGGATGCGTGTGCACATGCGGGTGTGCATGCGCATATGTGCATACATAGCATGTGTGATTATATGCAAATGCATCACACTTTCCCAGCTTTGAAACACTCTAAACAGATTGACATATACACACACAGATTAGTGTATGTGTGTCTGTGTGTGCAAAGCCTGTGTTTGGGAGAAGTACAGCACATACATATGTTACCTGCTAGTGCACACTTACATTATCTGCCAGGCTTAGTGCATGTGTTTGGTAAAAGTGAGTAAGTGCATCTTTCTCTATTAGAGCATGACATCATTTGTGTGTGATTTCCATGCTGCCACAATTGTGTACCATCACAGTAACATAATGTACATGCAAGTTTCAAGCTTTCTCCCTTATGCATATACATGTTGACATATTATTCAAATAAACTAAAACCTTTCCTACCTTTTGTATGTCATCATAACATCATCATTAACATGAGACTTCCTGGTTTTCTTGCCTAGTGTATATGATTTTTATCATATCATTTATACACTTTTACCATATTTTCTCCCCCTTTATACATTATCATGATGACATCATTTACATGATACTCTGTGTTTTCCTCACCTGTTGTACAATATCATGTCACTTATGTGACACTCACATGTTTACTCACCTGTTCATTCTAATTATAATGACATCATTTCAACATGATTTCCATATTTTCTATCTTATTTTCTATCCTCTGTCTTTAAGAATTCCTGTTTTTTTCTTCACCTATGATACATGATCATAATGACATTATTTCTATGTGACTGACATGTTTTCTCATCTATCATTTATTTTTTGCTTTACGTACGAGTTCCATGTTGTTGTATTTTCACCTGTAGTACATTATCATTTTGATCTCATTTCTATGAGACCTCCATGTCTTCTCATCTGTTGTGCATTGTCGCCATGACTTCATGTCTGCTCTACTTCCATATTTTTCCCACTTGTTTTTTTTTTCTCCTGTTAATAAATCAATATACTTTACATAACAACTTCATGTTTTTTTCCACATGTAATTGATTATTATAATGACATCATTACAACAGGACTTCTTAAGATTTCTTAACTGTTGTTTATCACTCACCAAAATTTACTTTAAGTGTTTCCATAATTTGTTTTTTCACCTGGTGTATGTCATACTAATGACATCAATTCTAAGCGATGTCCATGTCTTGTACCATAACAACATCAAGTGTATGAGAACTTCCATGTATTTTTACCTGCTGTCCATCATTTCTAGGGGACCTGTGTCTTTTCTCACCTGTTATGAGCCTGCTTGGACATGAAGCGGTCCAGGACATCATCAGGATCGTACAAGGACATATCATCACCTGCAAGTACACAACAGACTGGGTCAGATGGAAAACAGTACTGGGCATTTCAAACAGTAACAGAAGATGACAGACTCACCTTGCCAGCAGTTCATGGTTGCATAGAGTGAGATGTTAAGAGTGTGACAGACTCACCTTGCCGGTGGTTCATGGTTGCATAGAGTGAGATGTTAACCCTTACACTGGTTATTTAACAACGTACTATTAAGTATGTTGTCTGGTGAATTTCCAGAAGGAAAGTTTGAAAAGAATAGTTACGTTTGTATGATATACATAACTTTTCAAAGGTTAGTATTTGAACATGACATGCAGAATAATAATTGTTAGTAACTGAATAAAGAATAATATAAAACAGAACTGGGGTGCTTGTGAGTGCTTGATTAGGTGCTGACCTGTCCAGAATGTGAAAATAACAGGTGAAAACAGGTGGCACATCATGCTTGTCATTCTCACGAGCTTGTTCACAAATAATCCAGTCTATGGTGTTCCACAGTATCCAGAAATAAGTCATAGCCTTTTTCAAAGGAAAGTCAGTGTGGATTATACCCGTCTTTCATGCAGGTAATTCAGGTAAGAATGAATAAGGTACAGTTCAGTTTTCACATTGAAATCATGTGCTGCTAACACACAAAAAAACTCATTGTTTATGTTTGAAAGGTTTAGGATCATCTGGAAGCACTACACTGAGTTTTTCTTCCCCACTGAATAACATCTTGAGATTCCCCTCACCCTTAGGCACTCATCCAGTCACTGTCCGTGTCAATCTCAAAATCATGATTGCATGGTGCTTGATCTAAATCAAAACTATCACCCATCACTCCCAGTTCATTCAAAATGTCCATAACTTCTTCTTCACCTGCTTTTTCCACAAGAAATTCAGCAAAAACATCTTCAAACAAGTTCCTAATTCTATCATGTTCTGCTTCGGGTGCCGCCATTTTTGTTCGCCAGATGAGTCGAGTCGTACTATGCATTACAAGCTGCTACTAACCATAAACTAAGCTAAAACACTGAAAATCACTCATGCAAATTAGTTTGTCACTGAGCCATAGTTTCGTATCTGCGTGTGTCTGTGAAACTAGGCTCGCAAGGCTCACCCTACAGCGCCTTTTGTCGCGACAACCAGTGACGGCCATAACATAATGGCGCGACATATGTCGCGACAACCAGTGTAAGGGTTAAGAGTGTGAATCGCACAGCTCACCTTCTCTGCCACAAACTTGTGATCATCAGCTGTCTTGCCTGATAGACACCTTGCCTGATGCTTCCTCCTGCCACCTTTAGTGAGGGTGACCAGCCACAGAAACAAGATTCTTCAACTGATACATGGAATGCCTTCCGTGAGTCCTTTGATTGTTGTGGCATTTTCAATGAGTCCCGTACAACTTCTTGTGCTTTCCAGCAGTTCCCTGATATTTGTAGCACATTTCAAGAGTCTCTCAATTGTTTACAAGAGTCCCTCACTCCGTGTAGCACATTCCAGGAGTTTTTTTTAATCTCTGCTGCACTTTCTAAGAATCTCACAATTGCATTTCGGAAGTCCCTCAGTCCTCATGGCAAGTTCTCCGAGTTCAACCATCCTTTAACACTTTCCAGAAGTCCCTCAATCCTTGTAACATGACCCAGGGGTCTATCCATCACTTAGCACTTTCCAGAAGTCCCTCGATCCTTGTAACATGACCCAGGGGTCTATCAATCCTTTAACATTTTCCAGAAGTCTCTCAATCCTAGTAACATGACCCAGGGGTCTATCAATCCTTTAACACTTTCCAGAAGTCCCTCAATCATTGTAACATGAACCAGGTGTCTATCCATCCTTTAACACTTTCCAGAAGTCCCTCGATCCTTGTAGCATGACCCAGGGGTCTATCAATCCTTTAACACTTTCCAGAAGTCCCTCAATCCTTGCACCATGAACCAGGGGTCTATCCATCATTTAACACTTTCGAGAAGTCTCTCAATCCTAGTAACATGACCCAGGGGTCTATCAATCCGTTAACACTTTCCAGAAGTCCCTCAATCCTTGTACCATGATCCAGGGGTCTATCCATCATTTAACACTTTCCAGAAGTCCCTCAATTCTTGTACCATGATCCAGGGGTCTATCAATCCTTTAACACTTTCCAGAAGTCCCTCAATCTGTGTAACATGACACAGGGGTCTAATAATAATAATAATAATGAATACTTATATAGCGCCTATTCTCGGCTAGAGACCAAGCTCTAAGCGCTTTACAATCAACACTCGTTTACACAACGGGCTGCCTACCTGGGTAGTGCCGACTGAAGAGCTGCCAGCTGGTGCTTCATTCAGTCGTTTCCTGTGTCATCCAGTCAGTATCGTTCAATATCGATCACTCATTTTCCTTACTTCCTTCATCCTTTCCGTTTCTCACGCAGGGTGCATGCTATGTGTAACGTGTCATCCATACCAACGGCCAAACTGGCCTACTCTTCCAAAAGTTGGTGATGGGATTTTACGTGTGTGCAAGATGTTATGTGTGCGTTCCATCATTTAACACTTTCCAGAAGTCCCTCAATCCTTGTAACATTATCCAGGGGTCTATCCATCATTTAACACTTTCCAGAAGTCCCTCAATCCTTGTACCATGATCCAGGGGTCTATCCATCATTTAACACTTTCCAGAAGTCCCTCAATCCTTGTAATATGATCCAGGGGTCTATCAATCCTTTAACACTTTCTAGGCATCCCTCAAGTAGTATAGCACTTTCAAGGAGTTCATCACTCGATTTAGTGCTTTTTTTGGAGTTTATCACTTGGTTAAGTGCTTTCTTTGTTCCTCAATGTTTTCAGGGGCCTGTTGATCCTTAAAACACTCCCCAGGAGTCTCTTCATTATAAAGATACTTTTCCGGACTTTTTGTTTTCAGGAAAACTGCTGTTCTAATCTAGAGGCCGTCGAGATCTTTAATGACCGATGTATCAGTGGAAATCCTTCTGTTTCTACAGAAAGCCTGTCGATGATGCTGTTGATACCACCTGTAGAATGTGCCACCCTTCTGTTTCTACAGAAAGCCTGCTGTTGATGCTGTTGATACCACATGTAGAATGTGCCACCCTTCTGTTTCTACAGAAAGCCTGTTGATGATGCTGTTCATTCCACCTGTAGAATATGCCACCCTTCTGTTTCTACAGAAAGCCTGTTGACGATGCTGTTCATACCACATGTAGAATGTGCCACCCTTCTGTTTCTACAGAAAGCCTGTTGATGATGCTGTTCATACCACCTGTAGAATGTGCCACCCTTCTGTTTCTACAGAAAGCCTGTTGATGATGCTGTTCATACCACCTGTAGAATGTGCCACCCTTCTGTTTCCACAGAAAGCCTGTTGATGATGCTGTTGATACCACCTGTAGAATGTGCCACCCTTCTGTTTCTACAGAAAGCCTGTTGATGATGATGCTGTTCATACCACCTATAGAATGTGCCACCCTTCTGTTTCTACAGAAAGCCTGTTCATGATGCTGTTCATACCACCTGTAGAATGTGCCACCCTTCTGTTTCTACAGAAAGCCTGTTGATGATGCTGTTCATACCACCTGTAGAATGTGCCACCCTTCTGTTTCTTCAGAAAGCCTGTTGATGATGCTGTTCATACCACCAGTAGAATGTGCCACCCTTCTGTTTCTTCAGAAAGCCTGTTGATGATGCTGTTGATACCACCTGTAGAATGTGCCACCCTTCTGTTTCTACAGAAAGCCTGTTGATGATGCTGTTCATACCACCTGTAGAATGTGCCACCCTTCTGTTTCTTCAGAAAGCCTGTTGATGATGCTGTTGATACCACCTGTAGAATGTGCCACCCTTCTGTTTCTTCAGAAAGCCTGTTGATGATGCTGTTTATTCCACCTGTAGAAAGTGCCACCCTTCTGTTTCTACAGAAAGCCTGTCGATGATGCTGTTCATACCACCTGTAGAATGTGCCACCCTTCTGTTTCTACAGAAAGCCTGTCGATGATGCTGTTCCTACCACCTGTAGAATGTGCCACCCTTCTGTTTCCACAGAAAGCCTGTTGATGATGCTGTTGATACCACCTGTAGAATGTGCCACCCTTCTGTTTCTACAGAAAGCCTGTTAATGATGCTGTTGATACCACCTGTAGAATGTGCCACCCTTCTGTTTCCACAGAAAGCCTGTTGATGATGCTGCTGATACCACCTGTAGAATGTGCCACCCTTCTGTTTCTACAGAAAGCCTGTTGATGATGCTGTTCATTCCACCTGTAGAATGTGCCACCCTTCTGTTTCTACAGAAAGCCTGTTGATGATGCTGTTCATTCCACCTGTAGAATGTGCCACCCTTCTGTTTCTACAGAAAGCCTGTTGATGATGCTGTTCACACCACCTGTAGAATGTGCCACCTTTCTGTTTCTACAGAAAGCCTGTTGATGATGCTGTTCACACCACCTGTAGAATGAGCCACCCTTCTGTTTCTACAGAAAGCCTGTTGATGATGCTGTTGATACCACCTGTAGAATGTGCCACCCTTTTGTTTCTACAGAACGCCTGTTGATGATGCTGTTCATACCACCTGTAGAATGTGCCACCCTTCTGTTTCTACAGAAAGCCTGTTGACGATGCTGTTCATACCACATGTAGAATGTGCCACCCTTCTGTTTCTACAGAAAGCCTGTTGACGATGCTGTTCATACCACCTGTAGAATGTGCCACCCTTCTGTTTCTACAGAAAGCCTGTTGATGATGCTGCTGATACCACCTGTAGAATGTGCCACCCTTCTGTTTCTACAGAAAGCCTGTTGATGATTATGCTGCTCATACCACCTGTAGAATGTGCCACCCTTCTGTTTCTACAGAAAGCCTGTTCATGATGCTGTTCATACCACCTGTAGAATGTGCCACCCTTCTGTTTCTACAGAAAGCCTGTTGATGATGCTGTTCATACCACCTGTAGAATGTGCCACCCTTCTGTTTCCACAGAAAGCCTGTTGATGATGCTGTTGATACCACCTGTAGAATGTGCCACCCTTCTGTTTCTACAGAAAGCCTGTTGATGATGATGCTGTTCATACCACCTATAGAATGTGCCACCCTTCTGTTTCTACAGAAAGCCTGTTCATGATGCTGTTCATACTACCTGTAGAATGTGCCACCCTTCTGTTTCTACAGAAAGCCTGTTGATGATGCTGTTCATACCACCTGTAGAATGTGCCACCCTTCTGTTTCTTCAGAAAGCCTGTTGATGATGCTGTTCATACCACATGTAGAATGTGCCACCCTTCTGTTTCTACAGAAAGCCTGTTGACGATGCTGTTGATTCCACATGTAGAATGTGCCACCCTTCTGTTTCTACAGAAAGCCTGTTGACGATGCTGTTGATTCTACCTGTAGAATGTGCCACCCTTCTGTTTCTTCAGAAAGCCTGTTGATGATGCTGTTGATTCCACCTATAGAATGTGCCACCCTTCTGTTTCTACAGAAAGCCTGTTGATGATGCAGTTCATACCACCTGTAGAATGTGCCACCCTTCTGTTTCTACAGAAAGCCTGTTGATGATGCTGTTCATTCCACCTGTAGAATGTGCCACCCTTCTGTAGAAAGCCTGTTGATGATGCTGTTCATACCACCTGTAGAATGTGCCACCCTTCTGTAGAAAGCCTGTTGATGATGCAGTTCATACCACCTGTAGAATGTGCCACCCTTCTGTAGAAAGCCTGTTGATGATGCTGTTCATACCACCTGTAGAATGTGCCACCCTTCTGTTTCTACAGAAAGCCTGTTGATGATGCTGTTCATACCACATGTAGAATGTGCCACCCTTCTGTTTCCACAGAAAGCCTGTTGATGATGCTGCTGATACCACATGTAGAATGTGCCACCCTTCTATTTCTACAGAAAGCCTGTTAATGATGCTGTTGATACTGCATGTAGAATGTGCCACCTGCAGATGCATGCCTGGTACACTATCCCCTCACTCACTACACCTGTAATGTAAGTACAAGAAAGCAACTTTGAAACAGGTGCACATGGAGGTTGGGGGAGGGGGGGGGGGGGGGGCTGAAGTAAAGGGGTAAAAAGTGGAGTTATGTAAACCACAAAACAGATGGCACAAACAACTCAGAACACAGAAGCAATGCGCTTCAACCTCTTGGTCTTCGTCAAGCAAGACTGACCAGGGATAAACAAGCAAGAAATAAACAGGGCAGAAGAAATATAGTTACATAATTTCTTTGTTGCCTGTTTTTTAGTTGTTGTTTTTTTGTGGTTTACCTCACCTACAGAAGACCATGAGCTTAACACACACTGGCTCTGCATTGTAATTTGTTTGTTTCCATTCATCTAGTGGTTAAAGCACCATACCTTTCATTATGAAGTGTGACAATATTAAGGACAAAGTTTAGATCATGAACTTTGTTTAAAAAATGATAATTAATGTTGATGAGTATGATGACACTATGCAGCTCCATTCTAGACTGAAACGAGAGTTACTGCTGCGGCAGCCAGCCAGAAGAAAATATGCATGGAACGCTATCACTCACTGGAGGACTTACCTTGCAAGTCACGCAGTCTTTTCAGACGCTCCTCATTCTTCTTGGAAAGACGATCAATGTTCAGGCTGGTGGTGGAGCCAAAGGGATCAGCATAACTCCTACTGCCCACCTGAAACATAAGACAAGTCAAATCACTGACTCCAGGAAAAAGTTAAGTAAAGGATATAAATACTTAACAAACAAAACGAATGACTGATACATCAATGAACTGAGAACAACAGCAAGCAATAATCTCTAACTAGGATAACAGGATATGTTTAGTTTGACAGAATGCATATTTCTATTGCATTTATCACTCAAATGACTTAATAATCAATTAACTTGACTCAGATACTTACACAATGAAAGATGAACTGAACAGCAAGCAAGTGCTGGAATTTTCATCCTTTAGTTTTGTCATAACCTAGAGTGCATAGCCTTGGAACTTAGGTCTGACTGTTTAATCAGACTAAGATGGAAAAAAAGGTAAAGAAAATGTAATCAGTAAATTGAAAAAAGCAGATGCAGAAAAAAAAAACACAAAGAAGGAAACTGGTCACACACCCTTGGACTGGAGTCGCGCCGGTCACGACGCCGTGCACGGGCTGAATCATTTCGACGACTGGTAGGAATGTCATCAAAATCATCCGGAAAGTGGTTCACACTACCCACATCTATTGAAACAGGATTTAACAAACAATGAAACTCTCTTCACTTACACTGCCAATATAACTAAACAAACAATGCTACACTGTTAACATTTGTTGTTACATGGTTGAACCAACAATAAGACCCTATCCATAGCTGTTGTAACATGACTGAACAAATAATTCAACACCAGCCACATCTGTTGTAACATGACTGAACAAATAATTCAACACCAGCCACATCTGTTGTAACATGACAAAACAAATAATTCAACACCAACCACATCTGTTGTAACATGACAAAACAAATAATTCAACACCAACCACATCTGTTGTAACATGACAAAACAAATAATTCAACACCAACCACATCTGTTGTAACATGACAAAACAAATAATTCAACACCAACCACATCTGTTGTAACATGACTGAACAAATAATTCAACACCAACCACATCTGTTGTAACATGACAAAACAAATAATTCAACACCAACCACATCTGCTGTAACATGACTGAACAAATAATTCAACACCAACCACATCTGTTGTAACATGACAAAACAAACAATTCAACACCAACCACATCTGTTGTAACATGACTGAACAAATAATTCAACACCAACCACATCTGTTGTAACATGATTGAACAATTAGACCCTGTCCAGATCTATTGTAGCATGACTGAAAAAAACAATAAAACAATGTATGCATCTACTGTTAACATGACTGAACAAACAATTAAACATTGTCCATAACTGCTGTAATATGACTGAACAAACAATT
Organism: Conus canariensis; assembly: GCA_033310375.1. Taxonomy (NCBI): domain Eukaryota; kingdom Metazoa; phylum Mollusca; class Gastropoda; order Neogastropoda; family Conidae; genus Conus; species Conus canariensis. The sequence goes on from CM065719.1 coordinate 89,073,157, forward strand.
AAACACTGTCCATATCTGTTGTAACATGACTGAACAAACAATTAAACACTGTCAATATCTGCTGTAACATAACTGAACACATAAACACTGTCCATTTCTGTTGTAACATGACTGAACAAGCAATTAAACACTGTCCATATCTGTTTAACATGACTGAACAAGCAAATTAGGACACTGTCCACATTTTCTGCAACATGATTTCACAAAAAGTTATTTGAGAATGTTCACATGTACTGCAAACAAGTGAATTAGCAATAACATGCTGTGACTGTCTACATCTACTGCAATACCGTGCTGTGACTGTCTACATCTACTGCAGTACAATTCAGCAGATAAAACACTTAGAGACTGTGCCCATCTTGTTTCACAACAACTGAGCAAACAATTATGCAATCATGGGAATGACCCAATCTCACCAGCATCAACAAATCAGTAAATCTGTATGGCTCCTTGATGTTCCTGAGCGGCAAACTGTCTACCTTCTGTATGAATACTAGAGCATCCTGTGCCAGTGTTAAAATGAAGTTGAAGAATCGACTATGGCCAAGCATAGTGAAAAAGGCTTCAACATAGCCATGTCTTTTCTTTCAATTTACAAAAGCTGTGTTCAATCATAGCGAGAAAAAACACATAACCACAATGGGTAACTTGAACCATCAGATATTGTTTTTCCAGAGCTAAGCATGCATGACATTCATTTCCTTTAATCCACACAAGAGATATCAGCTGTGCATGCCTGGATTAGCACAAAACTGGTAATCACAACTTACTGATCCTCTCACACTGTTGTTGTTTTGTTTCAATTATCATAAACTGGTAATCACAACTTACTGATCCTCTCACACTGTTGTTGTTTTGTTTCAATTATCATAAACTGGTAATCACAACTTACTGATCCTCTCACACTGTTGTTGTTTTGTTTCAATTATCATAAACTGGTAATCACAACTTACTGATCCTCTCACACTGTTGTTGTTTTGTTTCAATTATCATAAACTGGTAATCACAACTTCTGTTGTTGTTTCGTTTCAATTATCATACATTGGTAATCACAACTTCTGTTGTTGTTTCGTTTCAATTATCATAAACTTGTAATCACAAGTTCTGTTGTTGTTTCGTTTCAATTATCATAAACTGGTAATCACAACTTACTGGTCCTCTCACACTGTTGTTCTTTTGCTTCAATTATCATTTCATGCAAAACAAAACAAAACAGAGCAAATAAAACCCCAACAAACCACAACCTTCAAGTTTATATTATCATTATGTTAAAGATCTAAAACCACATAAAATGTATGTTGAATACAAAGTTTATTACTAAACCACATGCAAACAATACTTCACTGTTAAAGGCAATTGGTGTGAACACAACCAGCAGACTCATAGACACATCACTGTGTGAACACGACCAGCAGACTCATAGACACATCACTGTGTGAACATGACCAGCAGACTCATAGACACACCACTGTGTGAACACGACCAGCCAACTCATAGACACACCACTGTGTGAACGTGACCAGCAGACTCATAGACACACCACTGTGTGAACACGACCAGCCAACTCATAGACACACCGCTGTGTGAACACGCCCAGCCGACTCATAGACACACCGCTGTGTGAACACGCCCAGCCGACTCATAGACACACCGCTGTGTGAACACGCCCAGCCGACTCATAGACACACCGCTGTGTGAACACGACCAGCCGACTCATAGACACACCGCTGTGTGAACACGACCAGCCGACTCATAGACACACCGCTGTGTGAACACGACCAGCCGACTCATAGACACACCGCTGTGTGAACACGACCAGCCGACTCATAGACACACCGCTGTGTGAACACGACCAGCCGACTCATAGACACACCGCTGTGTGAACACGACCAATACACTCATAGACACACCGCTGTGTGAACACGACCAATACACTCATAGACACACCACTGTGTGAACACGACCAGCACACTCATAGGCACACCACTGTGTGAACACGACCAGCACACTCATAGGCACACCACTGTGTGAACACGACCAGCACACTCATAGGCACACCACTGTGTGAACACGACCAGCACACTCATAGGCACACCACTGTGTGAACAAGACCAGCACACTCATAGGCACACCACTGTGTGAACACGACCAGCACACTCATAGGCACACCACTGTGTGAACACAACCAGCACACTCATAGGCACACCACTGTGTGAACATGACCAGCACACTCATAGACACACCACTGTGTGAACACGACCAGCACACTCATAGACACACCACTGTGTGAACACGACCAGCACACTCATAGACACACCACTGTGTGAACACAACCAATATACTCATAGACACACCACTGTGTGAACACAACCAATACACTCATGGACACATCACTGTGTGAACACAACCAGCAGACTCACAGACACATGACTGTGTAAACTCAACCAGCAGACTCAAAGACACATCACTGTGTGAACACAACCAGCAGACTCATAGACACATCACTGCCAGATACTTAGCTTAATGGTTTTTGTAAGTGCTAAAGACATGGGAACCAAAACCAAATCTATGGATTTTTGTAAGTACAAACAGCAGCAGATATGCAACACAAGTGCCCACGCTCATACCACCAAATCGAAACAGTTTTAAGCTTCATTCTCTCCTAAACATCTGTAACTGATGTATGAAACATATACGACTTAATTTTACTTTGTATTTTAGCAAATGTTTCCTCTTCCTTATACTTAAAAAAAAAAAAAAAAAAAAGTGAATGTGCACACCTATGAGCCTGAGAGTTTGCCACAGTGTGTGTGTATGTGTGTGTGTGTGTGTGTGTGTGTGTGTGAGAGAGAGAGTGTGTATGTGAGTGTTTGTATGTGTGTGTGTGTGTGTGTGTGTGCGCACGCGCACGCGCACTTTTGCACATTTTTTTAAAGAAACATAATAAGGTTGGTGGCAAAAAAAAAAAAAGATAAACAAATCGCCTATTCTTAATCTGTGGTTTTGCCTCTTTTAAAGCATTTGTACATACACTTACATGCTTTTACTAAGTCAGTGATGAATGTCTTAGTCTTCACGTATGTACTGAATGTACAGGGCATTTTCAAATGCTGTCCCAGTACCCTGGAATGCTTTACCTGTCAATCTCAGACAGTGTGACGTCTCTGTCAACTTTTCAACAGTTTCTGAAACCTTACTTGTTCAATGGGAGAATATCATGGCAATTTTTCTTTACAGTGTGATGTCTCTGTCAACTTCTCAACAGTTTCTGAAAACTTACTTGTTCAATGGGAATATATCATGGCAATTTTTCTTTACAGTGTGACGTCTCTGTCAACTTTTCAACAGTTTCTGAAAACTTACTTGTTCAATGGGAGTATATCATGGCAATTTTTCTTTACAGTGTGACGTCTCTGTCAACTTTTCAACAGTTTTTGAAGTTTCTGAAAACTTACTAGTTCAATGGGAGTATATCATGGCAATTTTTCTTTACAGTGTGACGTCTCTGTCAACTTCTCAACAGTTTCTGAAAACTTACTTGTTCAATGGGAGTATATCATGGCAATTTTTCTTTACAGTGTGATGTCTCTGTCAACTTTTCAACAGTTTCTGAAAACTTACTTGTTCAATGGGAGTATATCATGGCAATTTTTCTTTACAGTGTGACGTCTCTGTCAACTTTTCAACAGTTTCTGAAAACTTACTTGTTCAATGGGAGTATATCATGGCAATTTTTCTTTACAGTGCGATGTCTCTGTCAACTTCTCAACAGTTTCTGAAAACTTACTTGCTCAATGGGAGTATATCATGGCAATTTTTCTTTACAGTGTGACGTCTCTGTCAACTTCTCAACAGTTTCTGAAAACTTACTTGTTCAATGGGAGTATATCATCCCAATTTTTCTTTACAGCGTGATGTCTCTGTCAACTTCTCAACTGTTTCTGAAAACTTACTTGTTCAATGGGAGTATATCATGGCAATTTTTCTTTACAGTGTTACGTCTCTGTCAACTTCTCAACAGTTTCTGAAAACTTACTTGTTCAATGGGAGTATATCATGGCAATTTTTCTTTACAGTGTGATGTCTCTGTCAACTTCTCAACTGTTTCTGAAAACTTACTTGTTCAATGGGAGTATATCATGGCAATTTTTCTTTACAGTGAGACGTCTCTGTCAACTTCTCAACAGTTTCTGAAAACTTACTTGTTCAATGGGAGAATATCATGGCAATTTTTCTTTACAGTGTGATGCCTCTGTCAACTTTTCAACAGTTTCTGAAAACTTACTTGTTCAATGGGAGTATATCATGGCAATTTTTTTTTTACAGTGCAATGTCTCTGTCAACTTTTCAACAGTTTCTGAAAACTTACTTGTTCAATGGGAGTATATCATGGCAATTTTTCTTTACAGTGTGACGTTTCTGTCAACTTCTCAACAGTTTCTGAAAACTTACTTGTTCAATGGGAGTATATCATGGCAATTTTTCTTTACAGTGCGATGTCTCTGTCAACTTCTCAACAGTTTCTGAAAACTTACTTGTTCAATGGGAGTATATCATGGCAATTTTTCTTTACAGTGTGATGTCTCTGTCAACTTTTCAACAGTTTCTGAAAACTTACTTGTTCAATGGGAGTATATCATGGCAATTTTTCTTTACAGTGTTACGTCTCTGTCAACTTTTCAACAGTTTCTGAAAACTTACTTGTTCAATGGGAGTATATCATGGCAATTTTTCTTTACAGTGTGACGCTTCTGTCAACTTTTCAACAGTTTCTGAAAACTTACTTGTCCAATGGGAGTATATCATGGCAATTTTTCTTTACAGTGTGATGTCTCTGTCAACTTCTCAACAGTTTCTGAAAACTTACTTGTTCAATGGGAGTATATCATGGCAATTTTTCTTTACAGTGTGACGTCTCTGTCAACTTCTCAACAGTTTCTGAAGACTTACTTGTTCAATGGGAATATATCATGGCAATTTTTCTTGACAGTGCGATGTCTCAGTCAACTTTTCATCAGTTTCTGAAAACTTACTTGCTCAATGGGAGTATATCATGACAATTTTTCTTTACAGTGCGATGTCTCTGTCAACTTTTCAACAGTTTCTGAAAACTTACTTGTTCAATGGGAGTATATCATGGCAATTTTTCTTTACAGTGTGACGTCTCTGTCAACTTTTCAACAGTTTCTGAAAACTTACTTGTTCAATGGGAGTATATCATGGCAATTTTTCTTTACAGTGTGACGTCTCTGTCAACTTTTCAACAGTTTCTGAAAACTTACTAGTTCAATGGGAGTATATCATGGCAATTTTTCTTCTAAATGGCACTGATCAGGACTGGGCCTTTGTACCTTGCTCTCTGCAAGACTTTTCCACTTTCTGGGACTAACCCTTGGACCTCTTTATTTGTTTGTTTTTCATTCATTCATTTATTTACTTATTCATTTTAGTGCACTCTAAGCAGTCTTTGTGGACATCTGTACCCTAAAAGCAATCTTTATCATTACCACTGAATGCAGCTGCTGAGCATGATCATGTTTTCTAACAGTGCAAATCCATTTGTCAGAATATGGGATAATATTCTGCATCCTCTCCAGCAGTGGATCTGGTGTTATCAAATTGGGTCATGGGTTCATCTCAAAACAGTGCTGCTGTCCCATACCAAAACAGTGGTGACTAATGACGTGGTTGTCTGCCCCCATCCAATCTCATCACAAGGATGTTACAGTTCCAATCCAGTCTGCCTGCCTAATCCGATCACAAAGATGTGGCATTCTTTCATTGATGACCTGATCTGTCTGCCCCATTCCACCAAAAGGATGTTACAATTTTTCACCAGTGACCTGATCTGTCTGCCCCATTCCACCAAAAGGATGTTACAATTTCTCACCAATGACCTGATCTGTCTACCCCATTCCACCAAAAGGATGTTACAATTTTTCACCAATGACCTGATCTGTCTGCCCCATTCCACCAAAAGGATGTTACAATTTTTCACCAATGACCTGATCTGTCTGCCCCATTCCACCAAAAGGATGTTACAATTTTTCACCAATGACCTGATCTGTCTACCCCATTCCACCAAAAGGATGTTACAATTTTTCACCAGTGACCTGATCTGTCTACCCCATTCCACCAAAAGGATGTTACAATTTTTCACCAGTGACCTGATCTAGCTGCCCCATTCCACCAAAAGGATGTTACAATTTTTCTCCAGTGACCTGATCTGTCTGCTCCATCCCCATGACAAGATTGTTACAGTCTTTTGCTGATGATCTTATCTGACTGGCCCATCCCCATGACAACATTGTTACAGTCTTTTGCTGATGATCTGATCTGACTGGTCCATCCCCATGACAAGATTGTTACAGTCTTTTGCTGATGATCTGGTCTGACTGGCCCATCCCCATGACAACATTGTTACAGTCTTTTGCTGATGATCTGATCTGACTGGCCCATCCCCATGACAATATTGTTACAGTCTTTTGCTGATGATCTGATCTGACTGGCCTATCCCCATGACAAGATTGTTACAGTCTTTTGCTGATGATCTGATCTGACTGCCCCATCCCCATGACAAGATTGTTACAGTCTTTTGCTGATGATCTGTTCTGACTGGCCCATCCCCATGACAACATTGTTACAGTCTTTTTCTGATGATCTGATCTGACTGGCCCATCCCCATGACAAGACTTACAGTCTTTTGCTGATGATTTGATCTTACTGGCCCATCTCCATGACAAGACTGTTACAGTCTTTTGCTGATGATCTTATCTCACTGGCCCATCCCCATGACAACATTGTTACAGTCTTTTGCTGATGATCTTATCTAACTGGCCCATCCCCATGACAACATTGTTACAGTCTTTTGCTTATAATCTTATCTAACTGGCCCATGATAACCTGATAACCTGACTGCCCCAACTCTTCACACAAAAAAAGTTACACTCCTGATCTGTCAGCTCCATCCTATTACATTTATGTTACAGTCGCTCAGTGATGATTTGCTCTGTCTGCCTCATCCTGTTATAACCTGATTAACTTCATTTGCATTTTAATTTTAAACCCTTAGCAATCACACCAACTGCAATGTTTAGGCAGGACTTTGCCCAGCTTCCTGTTCATCCACTTCTTCCTGCTGGAGTTCGTGATACACTCATTACATGTCCTCTCATCCACTTCTTCCTGCTAGGGTTTGTCATACACTCATTACATGTCCTCTCATCCACTTCTTCCTGCTTGGGTTTGTCATACACTCATTATATGTCCTCACATCCACATCTTCCTGCTGGGCTTTGTGATACACTCATTACATGTCCTCACATCCACTTCTTCCTGCTGGGCTTTGTGATACACTCATTACATGTCCTCTCATCCATTTCTTCCTGCTAGGGTTTGTGATACACCGATTACATGTCCTCTCATCCACTTCTTCCTGCTAGGGTTAGTGATACACTCATTACATGTCCTCTCATCCACTTCTTCCTGCTAGGGTTTGTGATACACTCATTACATGTCCTCTCATCCACTTCTTCCTGCTTGGGTTTGTGATACACCAATTACATGTCCTCGCATCCATTTCTTCCTGCTGGGCTTTGTGATACACTCATTACATGTCCTCTCATCCATTTCTTCCTGCTGGGCTTTGTGATACACTCATTACATGTCCTCACATCCACGTCTTCCTGCTGGGCTTTGTGATACACTCATTACATGTCCTCTCATCCACTTCTTCCTGCTGGGTTTGTGATACACTCATTACATGTCCTCTCATCCACTTCTTCCTGCTGGGCTTTGTGAAACACGGATTACATGTTCTCTCATCCACTTCTTCCTGCTGGGCTTTGTGATACACTCATTACATGTCCTCTCATCCACTTCTTCCTGCTGGGCTTTGTGATACACTCATTACATGCCTTCTCATCCACTTCTTCCTGCTGGGCTTTGTGATACACTCATTACATGTCCTCTCATCCACTTCTTCCTGCTGGGCTTTGTGATGCACTCATTACATGTCCTCTCATCCACTTCTTCCTGCTGGGCTTTGTGATACACTCATTACATGTCCTCTCATCCACGTCTTCCTGCTGGGCTTTATGATACATGGATTACATGTCCTCTCATCCACTTCTTCCTGCTGGGCTTTGTGATACACTCATTACATGTCCTCTCATCCACTTCTTCCTGCTGGGCTTTGTGATACACTCATTACATGTCCTCTCATCCACTTCTTCCTGCCTGGGTTTGTGATACACACATTACATGTCCTCTCATCCACTTCTTCCTGCTTGGTTTTGTGATACACTCATTACATGTCCTGTCATCCATTTCTTCCTGCTGGGGTTTGTGATACATTCATTACATGTCCTCTCAAAACACACTGGTGATCAAACATGGCAGTCAGTTTTACAATGAAAACATAGATACACTAACAACTGATAAAACAAAACACACAACGTGAATAACACTACAGACATATTCTCGTCCTTTGTTAACACATAAATATCGCAAAAGACGCATTCTCCTCCTTTGTTACTTTCTAATCTTAATACTCACCATCCTTCTGCTGCAAAACGCAAGGATAATCAATGCTGTTATTATCAGCAAATTATCATCAAATGATGAATAAAGAAACCGTAGTGTTAAAGAATTTCATCGGTTAGCCTCTCTCTCTCTCTCTCTCTCTCTCTCTTCCGCTAAAAAACAGTCAACCAATTTGCAATGACTGCATTAAGCATGGTCAATGTTGGATGAGAACTGAACAGATGAATTGCAATGCACTGGGCTGTTATATACAAGTTTACAAAAGCATGCAGGAAAGCCATGACTTAAAGTGCAGAAGCAAGAGCAAGAGCAAAGCAAAGTTATTAAATGGTAAGACTTCACATCTGAAAGTTATCAAGACTATTTTCAATCTTAAGAAGTGCATACTAAAAGAAAGAATTTGTAGAATTAATCCTTTCTACAGGTGAACTGTCTTATACAAAGCCAGCTAACATAACAGTATTTTTCTGGACTGTCTTTGATACCTTTCACTAGAATACCATCTTAATACCTGCTTGAAAAAAGGGTGATTGGGGGACAGGCGGAAGTAGCAGACTTGCATGGATGTTAAGACCTGAAGTTCTAAAACAGGAAGCCTTTGATGAATTTAACCTCCATTACGATAATAGTAATCTAACATAAATCTCGACTCTTACACAATCGAATCTATGCAAAAAAATTCTCATCTTGCTCTATTTTTTTTTGAGGGGGGAGGGAGTGGGGATAGAGGATGTGGGGGTAGAGAGAGACATGGCATGGGTATGAGGTTGAAGAGAGACCAAGGGATGTATATCTGTGAGTGAGAGTGAGTGAATTAGTGCCTGTGTGTGTGTGTGTGTGTGTGTGTGTGTGTGTGTGTGTGTGTGTGTGTGTGTGTGTGTGTGGATGCGTGCGTGCGTGCATGTGTGTGTGCGTGTAAGTGTGTAAGATGATGGAAGTTCCAATGGGTCATTACAAAACACTAGCGATAAAAATATATACATGGCAAATACAGTTGAGGCATTAATAAAGAAAAAAGAACTGCACAGTGAATAGTAAAAGCAAAACAATACCGCAAGCAGCAAAAAAAAAGAAAAGAAAAAGAGATCAAAGCACAGAACAACACGTGCTTTTGGGGGTGTGTGGTGGGGAGGATGACAAGTCAAGCGCATGCAACTGGGTTGCTCACTGACCTACAAAGGCACTGTCGGAGTGTAACTTCTTTGGTGTGAGGGACTGGTTACGTGAGGGCGGAGGGAGGACAGATGCCTTAGGATAGCCCATATCATACTGCCCTGTGTCAGCACATACACCAGGCAAAAAAGTCCTTGAGTACATGGCACAGATACACAGCAAACACAGAACAAAGACTGGGAATCCAGTGTCAAACACAGAAAAGTCTTGGAAAACAACAAATCACATTTCTGTTTGCAACCCTCCAGAATAGATGATAACTGGATCTGTACATGTCTATATATCTCTATATATTATCCAGATCTTTTTAATTCATTCTTGTTGAACAATCATTAAAAAAAATACCTGTTTTATGATAAAATAACAATTCAGAATATCAAAAATTTTTTTTTTTAAACAAGAAGGAAGCTGTTCTTTTCTGTTTCCTCATAAATTCTGAAAGACTGCAAATAACATGAAATGAACCAAAACGCCCTGAAGATCAAAGAGAGCTTGTGAAATGCTTTGTTCTCAGTTTGTTATAATACCTTTTCTGCAAAGTCACATTACAAATGTACGCACTGAAAAAAAAAATGCACTGACTACTTTTTTTTCCTTATTATTTGCTATCTGTGTGTAATCCTTTATACTTCTTTCTGCAACAAACAGCTCAGAGTTCCTGAAAAGACAGGTTGGGTATCCCACTTCAAACGTTACTTAACAGCTGTCATCCGTGCTCGTCTCTCTATGATCTTACACTGAACCAATTCTGAATATGTGAACATAGTTCATCAATACTTCATTTATGAGATGAACATTACTCAACAACTCTTTAAAGTCAGAAAACAGGACTGCAGTCAATCAGCAAAGTACAAGGGCACCTGTTTCTACGATAGAGAATCTTAAAGTGGAAAGTTTAACTTACATCTTCTGATAAAATACAGGAGGACTGCTAGATAAAAACAAAAGGTGCATCACATGTGCACTAATTCCAAAGATAAAACAACAATACATTTTGAAGCAAATGAGAGCAGTCAATAACAACTGAGAATAACTGAGAAAGTGCAATAGTATCTGTAATACCATCAATCTTTCAAAAGGATTTTTTTGGGAGCTCAACAATATTCAAAATATCAAAAAAAGGCATTAAAATTCTGTGATTATGATAATTTTGGTTTACATTTAATATCAGTATGTTTGCTATTTAAAAACAAAATTTGCATAGCAATTTTCATTGCAGCATAGCAAGATGCATTACCAAATAGCAAAATATGATCAAAAGAATTACTTGTGAATCCGCACACAAAAGAAGTATTTTCACACAGAAATCAGAAAGATGTATAGATATATGTGTATAGCAAGAAAGGCCAGACAAGTTCATATCACACAAAATTTGAGCGACATAAGAATGAGAAAAAAGACACAGAGAAGTGAAATATGTGTACCTCTCTGAAATCTTGCTTCAGTGGTGCCAGTGAAACAGAGAGAATATACAGTTACAGAAAAAAATCTATTATACACAGAAAGATGACCACACCCATCAGTAATACACTGACCTGATTCTAGAGCACTCACACATAAAACTTCTGAATACTATCACTGAGAAAACAGAAATGTCAAAGTCTACAGTCTAGACAATAAGGAGAAAAAGAAAACCCAGCACCAGTAAATTTACCATAATAGAAGGGAGAGGGCAGAAGAAAAAGAGGATATTTGTGAAGAAATCAAACCATGATTAAATTATTTTTTACGTTCTCCTGCAGCACTAAAAAAAGGTTTATTTTGCTTTACTAACGCACAGTTTTCTACACTTTACCTTGAAAGATCTGGACAGACTTACTCCACAGGTCAGTTTTGTCTTTTTACTCAGCTGTGACTCAACTTGATTGCCATTACAAGTGTGATAAGTAAGTAGTGAAAAAAGATTTGAATGTATGTGCAATGAAGAGGAAGAAATCTATTTCTCGAATCCCTCAAATCATTCACATACATTTAAGAGCAAAAGCTCTCCCTCTTTCTTGGATTTCAATACATTCAATATTTACTGAAATGCAAATTCTTTCCCTTGAATTCCATGTAACATCCATTCCACATAACATACAATTATGATCATAATCATTATTGAGAGTATGTATAGAGCTCCTATCTTTGGTTACAGTCCAAGCTTACAGTACTTCACAATCCTTGCTCTCATTTACACAATGGGCTGCCTGCCTAAGTAGAGCCAACAGAACAGCTACCTGCCAGCATCAATCATTTGTTCCCAGTGTCATTCAGTCAAGTATTAGTTCCTTAGTTTTTCATTAATTCCTTTGACTTTTCACGGAAGATGCATGCTATGTGTATACATTTCATTCATGCCAACGGCCAAACTGACCTTCTCTTCCAAGTTTGTAAGACTGAACTCTTGACTTTGATAATACCTCTCAATTCCACCTGAACGAATCTGTTGTATGCATGACAATCCAAGGCAACAAAGAGAGAAACATTAGTTGACATGCTGGCTCTTTTCTCACTGTGCTGTGGCACTCCTGGGTGCATAATGCCATAGGTGACCATGATTGAAGGAGGTCTGCTAATACTACCGTCTTCTTATGACCACAAGCTGTGGCACTCCTGGGTGCATAATGCCATAGGTGACCATGATTGAAGGAGGTCTGCTAATACTACCGTCTTCTTATGACCACAAGCTGTGGCACTCCTGGGTGCATAATGCCATAGGTGACCATGATTGAAGGAGGCCTGCTAATACTACCGTCTTCTTATGACCACAAGCTGTGGCACTCCTGGGTGCATAATGCCATAGGTGACCATGATTGAAGGAGGCCTGCTAATACTACCGTCTTCTTATGACCACAAGCTGTGGCACTCCTGGGTGCATAATGCCATAGGTACCATGATTGAGGAGGCCTGCTAATACTACCGTCTTCTTATGACCACAAGCTGTGGCACTCCTGGGTGCATAATGCCATAGGTGACCATGATTGAGGAGGCCTGCTAATACTACCGTCTTTTATGACCACAAGCTGTGGCACTCCTGGGTGCATAATGCCATAGGTGACCATGATTGAAGGAGGCCTGCTAATACTACCATCTTTTATGACCACAAGCTGTGGCACTCCTGGGTGCATAATGCCATAGGTGACCATGATTGAAGGAGGCCTGCTAATACTACCGTCTTCTTATGACAAGCTGTGGCACTCCTGGGTGCATAATGCCATAGGTGACCATGATTGAAGGAGGCCTGCTAATACTACCGTCTTCTTATGACAAGCTGTGGCACTCCTGGGTGCATAATGCCATAGGTGACCATTATGACAAGCTGTGGCACTCCTGGGTGCATAATGCCATAGGTGACCATGATTGAAGGAGGCCTGCTAATACTACCGTCTTCTTATGACCACAAGCTGTGGCACTCCTGGGTGCATAATGCCATAGGTGACCATGACTGAAAGAGGCCTGCTAATACTACCGTCTTCTTATGACCACAACTTTATTCTTGCTACACACAACGCCCCACAAACCACTCTATGCCAACCTCAAACCAGCCGAACAGTCATCGGGAGAATGTTTCAGGGCAGAACAAAAGACCTTGATCTCAACATTCTAAATAATGCTGAAATCCACAAAAGATTCATTTAAGTAATAAACACCAAAATCAACTTTTTTTTTCTCCGAGGCACAACATCACCGATCTGTAGGCAGAAATGATGTTAAAACAGTGGAAGAAAAATGAACAAGAAAAAAACAATGTGTATTTGTTAGCTTTTAAGAATCTTTGAGTTCCTGTAAATATAAAAATCTATGCTTAAGAAAAATGAATATGAATATCTGTATTGAGACATTTCATCCATATATGCGTTTATGTATGTCTACACACAGGCTTGCATTTATGGATCTGTATGTTTGAACAACATATACCTGACTGGTCTTACCATTCCAATACAAAGACGTTGCAGCCCCTCACTAATGACCTGATCTGTCTGCCCCACCTCCATCACAAGGATGTTACAGCCCCTCACTGATAACCTGATCTGTCTTGCCCCATTCCATCAGAAGAATGTTCAAGCACTTCAATGATGACCTGATCTGTCTGCCCCATCTCATCAGAAGGATGTTACTGTCCCTCAATCATGACCTGATCTGTCTGTCCCATCAGATCACAAGGATATCACAATCAAACACTGATGACCTGATCTGTTGCCCCATCAGATCACAAGGATATCACAATCAAACACTGATGACCTGATCTGTCTGCGCCATCAGATCACAAGGATATCACAATCAACCTGATGACCTGATCTGTCTGCGCCATCAGATCACAAGGATATCACAATCAAACGCTGATGACCTGATCTGTCTGCCCCATCAGATCACAAGGATATCACAATCAAACGCTGATGACCTGATCAGCCTGCCCCATCAGATCACAAAGATATCACAATCAAACCTGATGACCTGATCTGCCTGCCCCATCAGATCACAAGGATATCACAATCAAACCCTGATGACCTGATCTGCCTGCCCCATCAGATCACAAGGATATCACAATCAAACTCTGATGACCTGATCTGCCTGCCCCCATCAGATCACAAGGATATCACAATCAAACCGATGACCTGATCTGCCTGCCCATCAGATCACAAGGATATCACAATCAAACCTGATGACCTGATCTGCCTGCCCCATCAGATCACAAGGATATCACAATCAAACCCTGATGACCTGATCTGCCTGCCCCATCAGATCACAAGGATATCACAATCAAACGCAGATGACCTGATCTGCCTGCCCCATCAGATCACAAGGATATCACAATCAAACGCAGATGACCTGATCTGTCTGCCCCATCAGATCACAAGGATATCACAATCAAACGCTGATGACCTGATCTGCCTGCCCCATCAGATCACAAGGATATCACAATCAAACGCTGATGACCTGATCTGTCTGCCCCATCAGATCACAAGGATATCACAATCAAACGCTGATGACCTGATCTGTCTGCCCCATCAAATCACAAGGATATCACAATCAAACGCTGATGACCTGATCTGTCTGCCCCATCAAATCACAAGGATATCACAATCAAACGCTGATGACCTGATCTGTCTGCCCCATCAGATCACAAGGATATCACAATCAAACGCTGATGACCTGATCTGTCTGCTCCATTCCTGTTTCAGTTTCATCAAGGTGGTGTCACTGCATGTGGAGTAGACTATCTGTGCTACCCATCTGCTTAGTTTAGAGACCACACTGAGCACAACCCTGTTCCATCATGAGTGTCACAGTCTCTCGTTGATGCCCTGACCTGTCTGTACACTGATGAGCATACTTGTTAGTTAAGTGGTTACATTTTAATTGTTTCTGTACTTTATGAGCACTGGTGTAAACTGAAAAAAAAAAAACTGACAAGAAGAAAATCATAGTGTAGTAGGGGAACTCACTCTGTTCACGCAGACGCCTCAGGTTGTCCTCCTGCTGCCTCAACAGCGCCGCCTGCTGGGCCTCCAGTGTGTCGCCTGTGGATGGCTGATCAGGAAACAGCCGCCGAAACTCTTTTCGGGAGTCTGAGTCATCTGATAGGGGAAAAAAAACAAACTGCAGTGTTCATGTATACCATGCATACATGCACTGCTCACATGCACTCTCATACACAAGAACACACTTGTGGATCACTTACTAGAGATACATGCAAACACAGTACATGTACACACTAATCCACACGACTATACACATCTGCTAAGACACATCTACTGATTGTGAATCTTAAGCTGACCTCAGAGGTACCAATCCCCTCATTTCAAAGCATGAGGGAAAAGTGTTCATACAAAGTACTGTTTTGTCAGTAAACAAACTATGATTCAGAAAGCAATCACTTTCTGTACACAAACTATGATTCAGAAAGCTATCACTTTCTGCAAAAGTGAGGAAAAACAGTGATAGCCACCATCAAGTCCACTATAAAATATTTCAAAATCTGACTCACAAGCAGATCATCTGAGTATGTTTCACCAAACTGTGTAGCTGTACCCACAGGTTTCATTGAGAATAAACTAACAGACAAACTTGTGTCTATGTAAGTTCATGGAGTTGGTGACAGAGTCAGCAAATGCAAGTTTCCTTGGAGTGGTCACTGTCAGACTGCCATGGTGCTGAACAGGCAGAAGTGAAGAAGGAAAAACCTGTAGCCAATTTCAGGCCATTATACCTTCTCACTGGCTACTGATCGTTACAATGCAGATAACTGGCCAGTACCTGAGTGCATTTTTATAGCTTTTACAATAATGGTACATGTATATAGTGCAAGTTATCAGTGATACATGCTTTGATTTGGCAAACATTCATGGGCGTTTCTTCCATGCTAAATAGGGTGACAATAAATGTACAAAAACCAATAATAATAATAATGATTATTTATGGCGCTTAATCTTACATCATAAACCCTAAGCGCTTACAAAAACATAAAAGGCTAAAGAAAACATAAATAAAACCAATAAGAAGATGAATATTGCAATAAGTACCATGCATCTATAAACAAGGGTGCATATTGATACACACACACACACACACACTGTCGCACAGCAATGGACACAACAACATGCGTGCACACACACACACACACACACACACACACACACACACACACACACACACACACACACACACACAGCGCACACACCCACACACACAGAGAAGTTAACACAGTGAAAACATAAGGATTAATACCTGTGGATAGTGCATTCCTTTTCAATGTGACTAAACCACGTACTCTGAATGAATGTTATTTACATGATAGGGAGAGTGAGTAATCTCACCTATCTTAAATATTCACCTGCAACAAATGAGGTCAGAAATGTACCCAGCCACATGCAGAAACATGTAACACTAAAAGTCAGACCTTTGAATTTCAGAGTACCCAGCCACATGCAGAAACATGTAACACTAAAAGTCAGACCTTTGAATTTCAGGGTACCCAGCCACATGCAGAAACATGTACCACTAAAAGTCAGACCTTTGAATTTCAGGGTACCCAGCCACATGCAGAAACATGTAACACTAAAGGTCAGACCTTTGAATTTCAGGGAACTGAAGTCTTCCACAGCCTGTGTGCTGGGCCGTTCAGCCCGTTCAGCAGGGGCTCGATGCACAGGTGCTGCAGTACGGTTCCGTGCTGTTTCAAACACGTCAATCTCTGGTCTCCTGATAGACAACAAGTAATAAACAAAAATGTTTGTACTTAAAGGTTTTCATGACAGCTTTTTTTTCTTTTTTTGCTGTCCCAACCTTTGTGCCACCTCAGAGGCAGTGCACCCACGCCGCTCATTCCGACATCCCATCCACAGCCACAGGCCGGTCGGCCCCGCCACAGCCCCAGCACCAGCAATCCACAGGGAGCAGTCATGTCAAGTCGTCAAGAGGCAACCCACCGGAGGAGACACTGCACTGCTGCCGAGTCACTTCGGTGGTGTTCAGTGGCGCCTGTTCTGATCTAACATACGCAGGACACCACCTACTAAGCCCCCTACTGACGACAATAATTGCTTAGTCGCGGAGCTGGCGTGAGTGAGCTCTCCTTCCAGAGGGCGCCACCACGTCTGTCCAACGACAGCCCCCATGGGCTTGCCGATACCAGTGACCCTGTCGGAACCAAACCAAGGCCACAGATGTGGAGAGGACATTGAAACTGAGGTCACCATGAGAGCAGGGCATGAAGGGCCACAGGATTTGAGACATTTTTTTTTTTAATGCTGATTGATGAGAATGAGGATGATTAAGATGATGCTACGGATTTCCATTTTGATCTGAGACTACATGACAGGGCTGTACTCTACGCTTCCTTTCATAATATATTCCAGCGTCAACCTGGCCCAAGAGATACAGGCATCTGCAGTGTTGGTCAGGAAATTTGAGCAACACTCTCAGAAACGCATCCATTAAGTGGATGAAACTCGACTGTGTGGTCCCAGTCTTCCCAACCGAGTCCGCAGCAAACTCAAATCTGGGTCGGAGCCAGTCGGGGCAGAAAAAACCCACATGACTCTGATGGGATTCGAACCCACAACCTCCCAGCCGGGAGTCCACGACGCTAACCACTTCGCCACGGTGGCTGGTTTTTTCATGTCAGCTTAACTCACTCCTATAAGAAACCATCCAAAGCTCATTAATTAACGCAATGGTGACGTTTTAAAAATAGACTTGTTGCTTCCTCAGTATAGAGTATTTTGGATGCTTTTGAACATTGAAGACTTACCCCAAAATAACAAAAGCATTAAAACAATAACTGAACTGAGAGTCTACTATGCTTATTTTAAAGATTTCAAAACATATTATTTGAGTACCACTTAAAAATTCAAGTAATCTTTTACATGGATGTCACTAAATTCTAAAATGAAAAAAAATTGTTAGTACTGTTTATCAGCAGATGCATTGCGAAGAACTAGACAAACTTTTGCATAAAGATTATGTTCCCCTAGTGGTAGCAGCATCTTCAATGTTGGGTTCTTTACCAATGACAAGTTCAACTGATCCTCACAGTGACTATAGCCTTTACTCCACCATTTTGTTGGGGAAAGTGCGACTTTTGACCCGTTTCAAAACAACAATACTGGAAGAAAAGTAACCCCTATTCCATCTTCAGACAGAACTGCAAATAAATTGTCAACCAAATAACCTGTAGAGTTTCCCTGGACTGAAGCTTTCATGTGCATGAAACAAAATCCTGCATTCCAATGAAGCTTAAGCTTCAGCATGTCACAGATTGTGAGCCATAGCAAGTGTCTTGCCATTAATTGAAATAAAGTTTTCAATGGCTTCTTATATGTCAGGAAAATATTACGGATGATGTAGACAAAACATAAATCTTAATGACGTCTCATGTGCCATTGGCTAGATGGTACCTACATGAGATACTGACTCCTGGTCCCAAGTCATGGCATAGAGGAGTCAACATCTCACACAAGTACTGCTAACAACATCACCAAAGAAATCATTTGAAATACCTTAATTTTTCACACGAAAAGACTTGTACTTGCAAGTATGCACAAAACATATTCAGTAACTAGAATCAATAATTCCCTAACTGATCAAACCTTTTTTTTCCTGAAATCCCAATCATCTACGGTTTACTATGAACCATGCAGTGCTCTCATGTTCATGCACTTTTCTGTTGTTTGTTTCTTTCTTTTTCAAACAAAGTCTAAGCACAACTCCAAGCCCTTTTCATCCATGCTCTGCCTTTTTCCATATCATGGTCACAAGGAATAGCTCCATACATGGTACCTATCAAACACATTCGTCTATCATTCTGACAGTGATATCAATCCAGCAAACAAGGTTTCACAGCCACAAGGAATAGCTCCATACATGTTACCTATCAAACACATTCATCTATCATTCTGACAGTGATATCAATCCAACAAACAAGATTTCACATCCACTGTTGCATGCAATTTATAGGCGTGGGAAAAACAGCAAGCTTGTGTGTTAATTTCCCCAAACCAGCCAGAAGTTATTGCATCTAACTAAACGCAACTAGGTGGAGGATACCATCTTAGCTGTAAACCAAGGAAAGGGGTGAACAGGAAGGAAATGGAATATTCAGTAAATGATACAAGCTTCGTAGTAATGAAAGTTAAACAAAAAACCCCAGTAAACTTGGCAAAGGAAAAAAAAAGAAGGAAACTGGACAACAGGAGCGATTCAGCTTGGGAGTGTTAAGAGATGACAGGAGCGATTCAGCTTGGGAGTGTTTAGAGATGACAGGAGCGATTCAACTTGGGAGTGTTTAGAGATGACAGGAGCGATTCAGCTTGGGAGTGTTTAGAGATGACAGGAGCGATTCAGCTTGGGAGTGTTTAGAGATGACAGGAGCGATTCAGCTTGGGAGTGTTTAGAGATGACAGGAGCGATTCAGCTTGGGAGTGTTTAGAGATGACAGGAGTGATTCAGCTTGGGAGTGTTTAGAGATGACAGGAGCGATTCAGCTTGGGAGTGTTTAGAGATGACAGGAGCGATTCAGCTTGGGAGTGTTTAGAGATGACAGGAGCGATTCAGCTTGGGAGTGTTTAGAGATGACAGGAGCGATTCAACTTGGGAGTGTTTAGAGATGGCAGGAGCGATTCAGCTTGGGAGTGTTTAGAGATGACAGGAGCGATTCAACTTGAGAGTGTTTAGAGATGACAGGAGCGATTCAGCTAGAGAGTGTTTAGAGATGACAGGAGCGATTCAACTTGGAGAGTGTTTAGAGATGAGGGGAATATGGAGAATCAGGGACCACAATTTCTGGCAATGGCAGTACAATGTGATGGCTGCTCATACTCACACAACAGGAGCAGGCGGGGGTCTCTGCACTAAGCGGGGGTCAAACACATCAGGTTCATTCTGAAACATGAACCACTGTCTTTCATTAATCGAATCAACTTCATTACTTTAATGATCATGTTTATATCAATACTGTGCTATGGATGAATAAATCAATTGATTGACTGATTAATTCTCAAGTTTCATCTTCCTGAGAATAGACTTTCAACTGTTACGCAGCAGCTTAAATTCTACATATTCAAATATGTCTTTGATTAAGTTAAGAAAATGGTGTTCTTTTTGTTAACCACTAGCATCAACAATGTGGAAACTTGACCTCCAGTCACAATCACCTGATGATGTTTTAAAAAAAAGTAATATACTTTTTTCTGTTCCATTCCACCTAAAAAGAAAAGAAAAATGCCTTCCACTACACTCACTCTTTCACTCTCCAACATGTTCTCTACACGCTGGCGTTCGTTCTGCAGCTGTTTCCTCATGGCCGCCAGCTGGTTCAGCACGTCAGCACCTGGTCAACCATCCAGTCACACTGTGTCATTACACAGTCAGACATTTTTGTAAGTGATTTCCCTTTCTCTTTTTTCATTTCAAAGAGAGATATGAGCGGAGAGCATTTACTTACCATTAAAGTCATCAAACTTAGAGTAAGTGAACTGCTTTTGGTTGACAAATCTATGAAAGGAACTGCCGTCATGGATGCTGTATTAACCCTCTTGTAGTCAGATTCTCTGAGGCCAAATTCCCCCTTGTTTTCAGATTTTTTGGTGAATTTAGCCTCAAAATGGGTATGTATGGTTCATGCTTCACCACAACCAAGAATAAACCTCTAGAGCTACGGAATTCTGCATGTATGGTCACAAGGCTTTGTTCTATACTGTGAGCAAGATCTTGTGTGTCTCGAGGTGAAAGGTTGTGTCACTGTCACCAAAATGTCACCCAATGTGTCACATGCGATGGTGACAATTCTAATGCAGCACACCAACATGCAGTTATCCCATGCACATGCACATTAGTGTTGTAAAATAAAAGCGGCAGCCTACCTGAGATGATCAGTCTTCTGTCCGCCTGTTCAGTCCCCACAGGTAATCCATAGAATGTCACACACAACTAGTGTCAATTGTCACTACTTAAGATTTACTGTAAGTAGTTTCAAGCACAGTTCCACATTGTATTTCTGTCACTGTTCTTAGCACTTTATAATGTCTATATGTATTTACACACTGTATAGCTGTACAGTGAGGATATTGAGTAGAGTGTCACTGCCAAGTGTCATCGAAGCACTGTCACCATAAACTACAGGTAAGCATATATACACGTACACACAAACACACAGACTAGCAAACTGCCCTACTGTTGAGCCACATTCTGCACATGGTAGACACGGAAACAGTCATTCTTATGAAAGCAGAGAGGCACCTGGCAGAAAGAACACATATATGACGTTTCTACATGTTGTCCCTTAGTTGTCATACGGCCGTCTTTGATGCACTGCCAACAGACCCTCGCCCTGCCTTTGATTTTTTCTAATCTGTGATGGTCAGTGCTGGCCTTGGAAATGGGGGGTTCAGGCACTGCTTTACTACGCCCAGCTCTGCGCTTCCTGGAGGTGAATCTGGCACGAAGTTGTTCCGCGATGTCAGCGCAAAACATCATGTGGTCATATGTCTTCTTGGGCACTGGATCATGAGGTGACGCCTCCCAGGTGAGGTAGGCCTGGACAATACACAAGTTGACCAGAGGATGGAAAACGTAGCACCACCATTTCTTGTTTTGATGACTGACAGGGTAGTAGGCGTGGTACTGGTCTGACCTGTCAATGCCATCCATGTATATCCAGTTATCAAGCCCCCCTTGTCTGGAACTCCCTCCCCTCCCAGCTCCGCTCTTCACAGACTCTCTCTGCGTTCAAATCTGGTCTCAAAACGCATCTCTTTCAGAAGTCCTTTTGTCTTTCTACATAGCGTACGAGTTAATGCGTGTTTCCCATGCATTCTCCATCCTTTTGCCTCTTGTATGTGCACGCGCGCTTCCGTGCCTGAGTGCTTATGTACTTTTGCGTGTGTGCGTTCGTGTGTGTGCGTTTACGTGCGTGGGTTTTTGTTGCTTCGTGTTGAGTTTGCCCTTTGTGTGTGTGTGTGTGTGTGTGTGTCTGTGGGTGTGGGTGCTCCCTTCTGCATGTTTTATATTGTATCCCGTGTAGTGTTCACGAAATTGGAGGCGGGGAGGGGGGGGGGATGGGGGCTGGTTCTTTTCTTCTATTCCCAAATTCTTGTCGAGCGTTGTTCATATAATGTCATGTGTGTGGGGTGGCGGTGTGTGTGTGTGTGGGGGGGGGGGGGGGGGGGGGGGAGGTGGGGGAGGATAGAGTGGGGGGGATGTGGCTTGTTCATCTGTTTTAGTGCTTGCTTTGTGACCTATTGTTTTGATGCCTTTTTCTCAGTATTGTGCAATGTTTATGGAAACTTTTATTTTTCCTGTATTGTGAAGCGCTCTGAGGATGAGTCTTCTTCTCTCATCGAAGAGCGCTATATAAGCTCGATTTATTATTATTATTATTTGTTACAACTGGCGATGACTGTTGGCGTCACTTTGTCCTCTACTGTCATCATACCTGGCAGCTGGTTGGTGCTGAGCAGGTAGATCTGACGGGTGTCTTTGCAGACAATGGCCATCAGCGAGCTTTTCTACACCTGCAGTAATTCTCCCTTCTCTTTCAACTTGGCAGTCTTGACCTCCTCTGGTAAGCCCTTGCAGTTGTCGTTGACAGTGGCACTGGCATACATCCCATTTTGGGACAGGTGTGTCATCAGGGGGACACTGGTAAAAAAAATCGATCAAAATACAGGCCCTGTTTTGATGGTAGAGAGGTGATGCCAGTGTGTCAACTACTTTGTGCCCAAGACTGATGGTGGTGTCTCTGCGACTTGCACGGCCAGTGTAAACATCAAAAGCAACACAATACCCTGTGTTTGCATCACACATCTCGCACACCTTGATGCCCCATTTGGTTCGCTTCGCAGGCATGAATTGCTTGAAAAATATCCGACCCTTGTACCCAATCATTGCCTCATCAATGCTGAGTTCACGACCTGGATGGTAGTTGGTCCTGAACAAAAGGAGAATCATGTTGATGAAATCTCTCACCTTGTACAGAGGGTCGTAAGCAGGATGACCTCATGCAGGTGTGTTAGATGTGTCACACAGATGGAAGTACTGGTTAATTTTGAAGAAGCGTGTTTTGTGCATAACTTCGCTGATCCAAGGATCATTGAAGCAGCGATCGCCTGACCAGTAGCACCATAGACATGGCAGACGCCTAATCCCCATCATAATGAGTACAGAGACATAGGCCTACAGTTCGTCAGGTGTTGTGTTGAACCATTGGGAGTCAGGTGTGCCCTTAGCTGCTTGTCTTTGTTGAGCATATCTGTTGGTTTCTTCTGCTGCTAGCTGAAAAAATGTGAGAGGTATAAACAAAAAGAAATAATCTAGTGGGGTGGCAGTGTTTAGCAGGGAGTGCGCAGGGCCTGTCAGCTGTTGAAATGCTGCCACATTGGCAGGATGTGTAGCCAGTCGCCATGTGGTTTGCAGAGCGGCAAGTGGCACGTTGTCCTCGGGGTCACTTTCAACATTTTCCTCTCCTTCATTGGTGCCAATTTCGACATCACTCTCTTCTCCTAACTCTCCATTTTCATACTTCTCTACTTCTTGCAAAATTTGATCCCACTCCTCCGCTGAATAATCAGGAATATCATCAAACTTGCTGCTGTTAGCAGACAACGCCATTCTGAAAATCAGTCAGTCTTACTCGCAACTCTCTGCTTGCAGTTTCCCCTCTTTCTCTGTGAATGGAAGTGGTGCCAGCATCCCAAAATAGTGGTGCCAGATTACTGGGCTGTAAATCTCTAACAACTTTTAGTGGTTGTCCAAGCATTTTCACGGTGTCAGCACATGATGGAAGAGTACCATACACATGCAGCCAGCAACTCCTGTCTGTTCCCATATGAAATCTAGCGCGCTGTCTCAGCACTCCTGTCTGCTCCCACAAATACAAGAGGGTTAAAGAGAGTAATGAAGATTTGTACCCATGCTTAAGCCATGACTAACGCACTCCAGCCGTTTGCAAAACAAGAAAAAATGCAGAAACAAACAAAAACTTGGACAAAAACACAAATCATCACTTTCTACACCAATCAAACTTCTAATTTCCATTTTAAGACTTCTTATTCCCCCTCCCGTTCCTTCCTCTGTCCCCTCTCCCTGCTTCCCCCTCATAGATACCCACCCACACATACATATACACATTCAAGCGTGTGGATGTGAAGTTACGCACACAGTGTTGAGACACAGGCAACGACAATGCATGGAGACAGGATATTCAGTTCAGTCTGACATGGATTGAAACTTGTTGACAGTATGTTGTCTTAGACCTAGACAAAACTCCATGATATCAAAGTCATCATCGTCATCAATTATTATAACATTACATGCATTCTGTTCTTAGCCCTTCGTGCCTTACTCTCATAGTGACCTTAGTTTCAATTTCCTATTCATGCTTCTGGCAAGTTTGAATGAAAGAGTTCCCTGTTGTCAAGTTCATGAGGACTGCTGCTTATAGTTCCTCTCCAAAAATAAACACTTCCTGAAGCTGGGCTGATTCAACAAACACCACTGGGCTGATTCAACAAACACCACTGGGCTGATTCAACAAACACCACTGAACTGACTCTGAATCAGTGGATGGCCTCATGACATCTTGATGGAGAATCAATGCAACTCATTAGGGACTGCTGGTGCATGCACAGGAGATGAACCTGGATGTGGCCGAGTATACAGGAGTTGGAATGGGCAATGCTTGTGTCAGGTCCCTGAGAGAGTACAGGTGATGCAGAGCTCAAATAAGACATCCCCTCTTACTCACTCATTCCCTCTGCTGCACTGCTAGTGAAAAAAAAAAGCTAATAAAATACTGCACAGATTACAGGAGAACTTACTCTGAGCCCTGGCGGGAGCAGCAGTATCTTCTTTAGACGTGGACTGAAACAAACCGACTGACTTTAAAAAAAAAAAGAAAACAGAAACAAGGCACAACATCCACAACAAAATTAATAAAAGAAAAGAAAAAGCACACTGAAGAAAAGAATGAATACAGTAAAACTCAGTGATCACCCAGCCCTCCACACAACCTCATCCATCTGGCCCAAGTGAAGGCTTTCCCCTCTTTCAAAGATGTGCTCTCTGGACAGTTTTCTGATGTGTCTGTATTAGCTTTACTTCTCACTGAACAAGCCCTCTCTCTAAAGATTTATTTCATTTGGAGCTGTTTTCCTTCAGACTCTTCCACAGAAGACCCCAGTTTAAGGGTTGTTAAAGATTGAGAAGATATTCCAATGTAAGATCACACACAGTCACTGGGTAATAGGGTTTGCATACATTTTGTTCACCATACATATGTGGGTATGCAGATACTAGGTTGATCAGATTTTATTTTCTATCATATTCACCCTGCACACAGGCCTACCCTACAGAGAGGGGTATCGTTTTTGGTCCTCTGTGTGTGTGTGTGTGTGTGTGTGTGTGTGTGTGTGTGTGTGTGTGAGTGAGTAAGCTTGTGTGTGCATGTGTGCACATGTGTGCATACAACATAACAAAAATGTCAGGTGAATCTTTATATAAATTTCTGAAAATATTTTGTAGGGTCGATGTACATAAAATGTTCAGGTCTCCTGGCTAAAAATTATAAATTGTAAAAGGGATATTACATTTTACTGTGCTTGAAAGTGGAAAAAAAATAAAGGGGAGGCAAATTTCATTTGTGGGCTTAGGATTCCTGAGCAGCATTCCTTTATGGAACACCATTTTTTTTTTTTTTGTCTTATTCAGAAAACGACATGAAAGCAGAACAGAACTAGAATCTTCTGTCTTAAACCTACTGACATCACTCCCAAATCCTTGACAACTGATGAGAAATAAGGCCCATAAGATGAAAATGTGGATACACAACAGCCCCTGAAATCAGGGACAACTATTACATTCAATCCTCAAAAAAATACACCTTTGATTGAGTGAATTGCAAAATATCCTGCAAGAACTAATTTCTTGATGAAGGTCGTAACAATTTTACTGGTTACTGATAGTTTTTATTAATCTGAATATTAAGAAAGGCTTGCTGATAGCGAGCTCAATATGAATAAGATGGTGAAAAGAAAGTGAGTGATCATGCAAAACCAACTCCTGAGAATCTTGTCTATAAGCATAAGAGTGACTAAAAAATTCAGAGAGTTGATAAATAAACAAATAAGAAAACAAGAAAATCTTAGAAAAGATCTGATATGAACAATCAGACAATAAAAACGAATCAGAATCAAACTAAACAAGATAAAACAAGCAAAACAAATCTTAAGAGAGACAAAACAAAATAGAACAGTACACAGCTTAAAGCACAGTCAGTTTTGAAAGAGAGGATTACCGGTTCAGGTTCTGTGCGGGTTCTGATGGCAGGAACAGGGGGCGAGTCTCCACGCTGGGCCTGGACACAGATGCTTAATTGTTCATCGCACATTACAAACTCTGTTCACAGTCCTGACATTTTTCACTTTGGCTAACAGTATCCTTTCCCTTCACATTCCAGCACACTCTCCACTGCCTACATGAAGGACCTTGGTTGCACAAGAAACTTTATTGCACAAGAAAACTAAATGTACAGGCAAACTTAAGCTTATCTGCCATTTTCAGTTTGTACAGTTGCTGATTTCACACTTCCTGAAAATATATTTAGGGAAAAAAGACACTTAACATGTTATGAATAAAGAAGCAAGCACACATACACAAAAACTGGTTTGTATTGGATAGTATTACACTGACGTACAACTTCAATATCACAACCGATTTCTCTGTGTAAAATTTCAGCTGCCCTTCCAAAGAAGAGTATGTCACCACAGTGAAGCACCACCTACTGCACATATATGTCACCACAGTGAAGCACTGCACATACATGTCACCACAGTGAAGCACTGCACATATATGTCACCACAGAGAAGCACTGCACATATATGTCACCACAGAGACGCACTGCACATATATGTCACCACAGTGAAGACCCCCTACTGCACATACATGTGTGCTTACGTATCTGCACATGTGATTGTGTTCTCAATGAAGGAGGCTGCATGCTCTCTCCAACATAGACACTTATGTCTGTTGATCTATGGTAAGGAATTTAAAGACTGATGATCAAATGTAGGAACTGGTGGTCACCAATGATCAAAAAAAATCATTAACACCTACAGAAGGAGCCAACAAGTACTCTGTCATTCATTCTCTCACAGGTGCTTGCAATGGCTTAAATGGAAACAAATCTTGAAGCGAAGCATCTTCAGTTACACTTTACGCTTAATTTCTATGGTGCAACTTCTTTATTCCTTGGCTGGAATGTCGAGGTTCATCATTTGCGACATATATGTGCATTTGACCAATTTCACTCTTACCATAAAGGTGATCACATCCCATCTCCAAGGATAATGTCAAAACACAGCACCAAAATATATGCCTTTTTTTCTTTCTTTTTCTTTTCTTTTCTTTTTTTTGTGTACCTTTTTCATGTGTGTCATCCATCCAACCAGCACAAGATGACCTTGTATCTTCTTCCAAGGATACAGTGGGATTTAACGTGCTTGCTTGCTAATAACAGTTTGTGCATTCACACTATCATGGAACTTCAGTGGACAGTGTCATCCACAGTACTTGAAGTCTGCACAGAGGCCATGACTTTGAACAGAAAACCTTGTCATACTTGGTTGTCCTATGTGACCGTAGGATCCAGCCTGACATTTTTAGCAATGTCACTCATCCATTACCAGCTACCCAACATCTGACTGATAAGAATTCAACTGGAAAAAGGAGCTGAATCCTGTTTGAACCAGATGCTTCAGTCCAGAACCAACACCTTATTGATATTCTGGTGTTGAACTAACCTTTACTTTGCACAAAATTCCACTTTGGAATCATTTTTTAACTAACAGTCAGACTATAATGAGAAAAGATAGTGTGATAACAGATTTAGCATGATAAAGTAAAAGAATATCCTATAAGCAAAATGTCCCTTGATGTTTGATATTCTTTCTTTCACTTCTTATCATCACTGTTAACTTTATTAAGTTTACTATATGTGCAGGTGAGAGAGAGAGAGAGAGAGAGAGAGAGAGAGAGAGAGAGAGGAGAGAGAAAGAGATGTACAAAGACACACACATGGGATGAAAGAGGACATTTCTGGGACTCTCTCTTTGTCCTATAATAAGTATATTATCTACAAGAATATCTTGTCATCAATAATTGCTGTCAATGGATTTATCACATCGTGCTGAGTAAGACCTATGATGTTCTATTCAATAGTGGTATTGCCTTGAACACATAGTAGAGTATTCCACTTGATGACTTGATCTGTAAATGATCAAGACAATAATTAATGAATAACATAAACATTAAAGCATTTCAGATTTGTGGAAAACCAGAAAAGCTGAAAAATAAAGTATTCCACTCCAGAGCCCATTTTGTGTATTATATATAAGAAAACACTTAAAAACACAAATGTGAGTCAGCTCAGTATTAAACTAATAACAGAAAGCTCTTCTGTCTACTGTGAGCTTCAAAATAACATTATATGACTATTGTGTTTTAGGAACATACAAAACTATGTGACAAAAAAAGGCAATTCTCAGTAATATCTGTACTAACTGGCATACCTGCAAAAAAACAAACATTTCATTTGCACATTACTAAATCATTTGTAATGCAGAAATATGTCAGCTACCATGCATGTAACTCAATTACTTACGGATTACAACTCAAATTCACTTTGAACTTACTGTCCTGTTAGAAAAGAAAAAATAATCTACAGTGTAGTGAACAGTAATGAATACTTTTACCCACACACAAAAAAGTATGCTCATTTTCCAGTTGTATTTTCAAAATCTATGATTGGTAGAAAGCATTGTTCAAAGTTTCTAACCAACACTGCAGGTGTTCATATTTCATGAACCTTGCTGAAACCAAGACAAATTACCGAAGGAAATGTAGACTACAGTTCTGTTGTCTATTCCTGGCCAAAATGGAACACCATGTCACCATCTTTATCACCCTCTTGTCACAAACCAATGGCAACCCTAACCATCGTTTAAAATGGTCACAAAAGTTTAACAAAGAATTTCCATGGAAAGTGGTACTCTGAAAAACTTATAAAATTACCGATGTCAGATTAAAATGACTAGGGACTAGAATCGTTCACAGGATTCTTGCTACAACTGTTGTTTTAAATGCTGTAGGAGTTAGTCCTACAATAAAAGTTCTTATGGGACATAAGGGAATTCGCTACCCAGCATCACAATTCACATCGTATAGCTTTAGAATAGGAGCAGCAACAGCAGCGGCAGCTCGGGGCATGTCAGATGCACAGATAAGGCAACTAGGGAGATGGAAGTCAGATGCATTCAAAAGATACATTAGGAACAGTAGCCGTTCTTCATCACTCTAAATACTAGGACAGTCTTGCGTTTACCCAGACATGTTTTCATTAGTATGACTCGATAGAGAGTGGAGATACTGCCTCCTCGTTCTGGTTTCTATTGGTTACAGGTCCTGGGGGATCCCGGACCTGTGCGGAGGCTAACAGACAATGCCGGCGGACAAGGGCGCAGCAACAGCAGCAAGAAAGACGGGCAAACCCTGTCTCGTGTACAACAGCCACAAGACATTATGTATGTGTACAAGTTGCTCGTGTACAAAGGAGCGGTTCAATGCAACCCCCACAAGACATTATGTATGTGTACAAGTTGCTCGTGTACAAAGGTGCTGTTCACTGATTATATAGTATGTTTTTGTAGGCAACATTATGTTCCAGGGCGTGTGCACGCGGTGGATGTGTGTGCGCACGCGAGCATGCGATGTGCGGGCAAGTGCGTGTGGGCGTACGCATGTTGATGACCTGGGAACGTAGAATTTGGTGCGTGTGTGTGTTTCAGCGTATAATTTTAGCTGTTGGTTTGTTAAAAACTTGTAAAGCACCTGCCAGCCTACGTGGTTAGGGTGGGTGCTATAGTAATTGTCATTATTATTGTTAATTTTATGATTTCGTAATCCTAATTTAGACGGTCAATGCGCTTAGGTCCACTACCTTTCGGTTATGACTCGGGGGTCAACACTTCATGCTCAAAATGAGCAAGAAGTGTCTCATGGCGCTTTCCCCCCTTCAGTCAAACTCAAAGTTCAGATCCCAGGGGAATTGATGTTTTTAACCCCCTTCAGCAGTGTCAGAAAGAAATCGGTGCAAAGCGCTGGTCAGAAATCAAAAGAAATACTTGATTATTAGCCGTTACCTGACAAACAAATGGTATTGTCCTTTTGAATCTTTGGTGATGTAAATGTTGAATTCAGTTACCTGGCAAACAAACGTATTGTCCTTTTGAAGCTATGGGTGAGTTTAATCATTGAATTCCGTTACCTGACAAACAAAAGGGATTGTCCAATTGAAGATAAGGTTGAATTTATGTGTTGAATTCCTCACTTAACAAAGTGATCAGAGAAAAGCACTTGAAAGAATGGGACATAAAGTCAAGAAATTACTAGATAAAAAGAAATCTGATGTTTACAGGTTCACTATCATATGTACCTGTCCATATACCCACTGGGTACAATGCTTGTACATGAAAAACTGACACATTATATTTTCACTCCTCGTGGAGTGGACCTAAGCGCAATATAACATCTTTGTGTCATGTGTTGCATG
This sequence comes from Conus canariensis, assembly GCA_033310375.1. Classification (NCBI taxonomy): domain Eukaryota; kingdom Metazoa; phylum Mollusca; class Gastropoda; order Neogastropoda; family Conidae; genus Conus; species Conus canariensis. Next base: position 89,103,959 of record CM065719.1, read on the forward strand.
TATGCGGGAAGAGTGTGAAAGAGAAAGCATGTTGATCAAGGGGAAGGAAGATGGGTGAGAGGATGAAAGAAAAGTTATCAATTGCCATGGAACCTAACAAGAAGCATCAGCCACAAAGTGCTTGCTGTGTAATGGTGAGACAGATTCCATTGCACACTGTTTTCGGAGCTGGGGACATGTCAAAAGCCTGTGTAACTGTCTGGAAAAACTGTTCTATGAAAAATGTGGCAGTGCACACAATATTAAGGTCTGACAGGATTTTGCTGTTTAGTGTGGATAAACGCCTTATTACTGATTCCATTTCTTATTTCATCATGTTTGTCAAGCCATACATATATCAATGTAGAATAGAAAAATGTTTGCCAAATACACTTGTGTTTCAAAGGCAACTGAATGAAAGATATAGAAGTGAACAACATAATGCATCTATTAACAATAATCTGTCCATGTTTAACACAGAATGGAACACTACAAACCAGTGTTTTGCAATGCTTCATAAGACTTGATGAACAAGATACAAACCAGTGTTTTGCAATGCTTCGTAAGACTTGATGAACAAGATACAAACCAGTGTTTTGCAATGCTTCGTATGACTTGATGAACAAGATAAAAACCAGTGCTTTGCAATGCTTCGTAAGACTTGATGAACAAGATACAAACCAGTGCTTTGCAATGCTTCGTAAGACTTGATGAACAAGATACAAACCAGTGCTTTGCAATGCTTCGTAAGACTTGATGAACAAGATACAAACCAGTGCTTTGCAATGCTTCGTAAGACTTGATGAACAAGATACAAACCAGTGCTTTGCAATGCTTCATAAGACTTGATGAACAAGATACAAACCAGTGTTTTGCAATGCTTCGTAAGACTTGATGAACAAGAGAGGTCAAACTGCCTGCTGTACCACTCATCTTGTTCAATGTGTACTTTTCATGGCCAAGTCTACAATCAAGCTGGTTGATGAATTCATATGTATATGAGATACTGGGTTCTGGCAGTCAACCCTCGATTTGTTAATTGTTTATCTCATTTCAGAATTATAAATGTAACACCTTTTCTTTTTCTTCTATATATGTCACTATGATTTTGTTGAAAATGTATTAAAATGTATATCACAAAAAATCTGTATCTGTATCATCTTCTTCCCTCAGCGCTCATAATGAAAACAAAACTCAAACTCTGCAGCCCTTCATGTCCTGCTCTCATGCTGACCTGTTTTATTTCCTTTTGTAAGGCGGTCAGTTTGTGTCAAAATGTTCTGCGTGTTTACATTCATACAGGTACTGTCAAATAGATATTATAACATCACTTTGAACCCTCCTTCAGAAGAATCTTGAGTGTAACTATAAATGGGGTGCTATAATGTGTGACATATACATAATGAGCAATCTAAAAAAAAGAAAAAAGAATTTAAAAAAAGCATTTTCGCTGAACCTTTCTGCATAGAGCACTGCATAATCACTGTCACTCTGTTTTGTCAGTTTATAACAACAAACTACAATTCAGATTAATGTAAGTAAAAAAAAATGTATGTGTTTAGCCAGTAAATGAATATGAACTGATCAAAAAGCTTCTGATACGCAGGCCAAATAATTGCCCAACTAAGTCTTATAACATACACACACAGACACAAACAGACCACCCCACCAGCAACAATCAAACACCCCACCTTAGAAGCATGAATGAAGACATTTTGGTCATAAATGATCTTCTTGCATGAACACATTCATTCACGCATGCACACACACACACACACACACATACATGCACACGCACACACACACACACACATACATGCACATGCACACACACACATGCACGCACACGCACACGCAAACACACACACAGAGACACATCCCAATATTGTCTAAAACAGCACTAATCAAAGCTACTACTCTATATTGGCTAAGTATCCCCTAATTCTTCTGGTTAAAATTACTATGCAGTAAAAAAAAAAAAAAATAAACAACAACAAAAACCCTGAAGGCTTTTGACAGAATCTTTAAAAATAAATATGCAAGGTATACCCCAGTTGTGTGCTTGGTTTCAGATGGAACCTCCAGATATTTAACAGTCGCTGCTTCAGGTTCTTCTGCTACTGTTACCTGAAAAGGAGCTCTAAATGCTTGTTTTTGTGTGTGTGTGTGTGTGTGTGTGTGTGTGTGTGTGTGTGTGTATGTGTGTGTGTGTGTGTGTGTGTGTGTATGTACATGTGTGTGTGTGTATATGTGTGTGTGTGTGTGTGTGTGTGTGTGTGTGTGTGTGTGTATGTACATGTGTGTGTGTGTGCGTGTATGTGTGTGTTTGTAGGCTTGCACATTGTGCATGTATATCTGATTGTGTGTGCACTCATCCAGTCATTTATGCATGCGTGTCTATATCCACGCATGCTGATGCACACATACACATGCATGTGCGTATGTTTGTGAACTGGTCCAGGAAGTCTTCCATATGTATATACAAAAGCCAGGCCCAATGTCTTCGACAAGCAAAATTGTGGATTTCAATCATATATTATGCAAATATTCATCACCATGGAACTTGTTCCATACGATCACCCGCGTATCAACACAAATCTAGTGCACTAAAGTATAACCTCCATTGTCACTCAACAAAACAACAGAACTGGCAAAATGTCACATGGCACTGAATTGACCAGTCCACAGATCAAGAGACATGTCCAACACACACACACACACACACACACACACACAGAGGAAGAGAGAATACTGTGTGTGAATAATCTGCCCTAGATCTGTGATAACGGTAACAGTCCATTGCCACAAACTAATGACAGGAAGTCAAAGCACTGAAATAAAACTCCAGCAGAAGATAAAATCGAAACAAGGGATAAGCAAAACCACTGTCATGAAAGGCTGTTGACTTAGAGTGCTCTGGAGATTTGTAACTCTGACAGTGTAGTCAGGGTTCCCTGTCCCCAAGAGTGTGCAGCTGTAGCTGTTCTACTCACAGGACTGGCTGGTCTGCCCATATGGAAACCCACCTTCACCATCTTTATCCCCTTATTCCACCCTGCCATGTTGGCTTCTCAAATCTTTTTGTATGGATAGGAACTAGCATGTCTGACAGCAAATCTAAACACACGGAGTCCTGTGCTCTGTGTCCTTGGCAGTAACTAACCCCCTCTCTTGTCTGAGAGCAAATCTAAACATATGGAGTCCTGTACTCTGTTTGTCTGTGTCCTTGGCAGTAACTAACCCCCTCTCTTTCTACAAAATGAGAGCAAAAAGTTACTTCAATAATGCTTCTTATTTTTTATTACTGAGCCCAAGTTAGTTTACTTGGATGTAACAGAAACATGGAACCACTCTCCAGTATAAGCACTGCAATATTGCCTTTGGAGGTTAGTAGCTGGATGGTGTGGATATGGTTTTTCCTGATCTTAAAGTTCTTCAGAGTGCCCATAGCACCAACTGCCAGACTCTTTCAAACGCCTTGATGAAGTCTGTAAGATGTGGCAGAACCCCATCTAGTGTTGGAGAAACTTCTGCCAAAGGGTTACACAGCTTAAGGATCTGTTCAATGGAACTTCTGCCCGTGGGGAATTTCAGCCTGCTCTTCAACAATAATGATATCTTTATGTGGCTGCAATCTATTCAGAATTATTTGGGACATTATCTAAAATTATTCTGCTTTCTTGTTGGAAATTGTTTAGGTAGTTAATGATAAAAAAAAAAGTGATTAATTAGATTTGTTTCATCAGAATAAAAGGAGTTTGGGAAGGTATGAAAAAAAAGACATAATCAAATTGATTAATATTTAGCCCCAAACCAGTAGTTCTGTAAATCATTGTGGTGTGCTTCAGAAACAAAGTGGTCAGAGACACAAACATGCAGGCGCATTCTCACAGCAGATGAACAGACTCAAGTATGACTGCAGTGTCAAACACACATGCATACAAACATGCATGAGCACACACGCATGCAAGCAAACAACACACACACACACACACATATGCATATAGACATATGCATGCACGCATGCACACACACTTGCAGCATGTGCACACCCACACCCACATACATACATACAGAGGCACACATGCCCCCATAAATAAGATAAACATGAATGAAATGAAACATTCTGAAACACACAGAACTGTACTGACATTGACCCGAGCAGCTTCCTCAGCCTCCCTCTCTCGTCTCTGCTCCTCCTGGCGCTGTTCTTCAGCTTCCCTTTTTCTCAGCTCTGCTTCCCTCTTCCTCTCTTCCGCCAGACGCATCAGCTCATCATTCTTTCTCCTGGCCTAGTAGGTAACACATCACAAACATCAATAACCAAACATCAATAACCAAACAAGAAGAGAAACAATCTTGCTCTCCTCCAAAGGAAAAACAGACTTGTTCCCTAGAAATATGAAGCTTTCCACATGTACTGTTCCATGATTCCAGTTTTTAGATAAATGTCATTCGCTGTGTGTAGTCCAAATTTACAGGATTAAGTTTAAATCAAATAACTCAGCTTCCTTCTCCTTCCATCTTCTGTCTCTCCTTATACAGAAATCTCTTCTCCGCCCCGTTTTCCTTTACTCTGGTCTTAAGCATTTCCTTATATTGAAATCACTTGAGCGTGACTCCTAGTACTGTGATGTCTTTTATACTCTTGTTTTTGCATTTCTCTGGTTTGATGCCTCTTCTTACAGTGAAGTCTTAATGAAAGTTCTTCCCTTTCCCAAGCCATATGTCTTTCCAAATACTAAAGACTGTTAATAGAGCCTCTTCCATTTCAGAGGCCCTCTGTGCCTCCTGGTACAACATCTTCAATACTTCTTTCTTCTCTTCTCTGGCATGCAGTCTCTTCTTACACTCAAGTTTCAATACTGCTTCTTCCTTTCCTCTGGCCATATGCCTCTCCTTAAGCAATGATTTTGTTTTCTTCTTCCATTTCCCTGACTCCCTGTCCCTCCATATAAAACAACCTCTTCCATGTCTCTTCTCCTTTCTCTGAACCCTTGCCTGTCTTTGAGCAACAACTACCATACACCTTTTTCTCTGACTCGTATACAACAATCTAGCCAATGTCTCTCTCTCTGACCCTGAATTTCTCTAAAGACATTACCTCTGACATCTTTTTCTCTGACTCTCTACTTTGTATATAGAACAATTTAACCAATGTCCCTCTCTCGGACCCTGACTTTCTCTAAAGACATTACCTCTGACATCTTTTTCTCTGACTCGCTACTTTGTATACAACAATTTAACCAATGTCCCTCTCTCGGACCCTGACTTTCTCTAAAGACATTACCTCTGACATCTTTTTCTCTGATCCAGTGTCTTTGAAGAAAAGATATCTCTGACATACCTCTTCTATCTTCCTTTTCTTTGGCTTGATGTCTTTCCTATGATAACGTGTCAGTCATACCTCTTCTATCTTCCTTTTCTTTGGCTTGATGTCTTTCCTATGATAATGTGTCAGTCATACCTCTTCTTCCTTTTCCCTGGCCCTGCGCCTTTCCTCCTCGTACTCTTCCTGCATTCGTCTCTGCTGCTCCTCCACCCGTCTCTGCTCTTTCGCCTCCTCCTCACGCTCCCTCTCTCTTTTCTTCATGTCCTCATACTTCTTCTCCTCAATCTTCACACAAAAAACACAGTCAGTCAATGCTCACGACTTCTATCACAGACACTGAGTCAGAAAAACTCTATTCTTAACATACAACCACTAATGAAGATGATGACTATGTTCTACATAGCATTGAAAGAGTAATGGGGGCAAAGGGATTTCCATTGACTGGTTAAAAAATACTAGTGAAAAAGAAAAGGAAAGAAGGGATGAGGAGGGGGTGGGTGAGGTGATGGTTAAGAAAATAAGGAAATGGAAGCTGAGAGAGAGGGGGGGGGGGGGGGAGGAAGAGTGTGTCAGAGAGGCAGACAGGCATACAGCCAGAGACAGAGACTGGGAAAGACAGGAAGACAGACAGACAGATTGGAAGACAAAAAACGAGAAACAGTGATCAGAGAGAGTATTAGGAGATGTGTATGACAGAAATATGTGCACAGAGGTTTCTTTGAGGTGAAGTTTACCTGTTTCATGAGGTCGCTCTTGTACTTTTCAGATGCTATTTTCTCAGAATCCGTCTGAAACAAACATGTTTATCATTCAGCTGCAGTCTGAGAAAAATAAAAAATGAAAAACAGGGATGAGTCTGGATATGTAAACAGGGAAACGCTGCACAAATAACTAACCAACTGCACAAAAGTCTAGAGTGATGAGCAATCACAACCCAACACGCAAACACTCACACACAAATAAACACAGATTAGGAGAATAATAAAACAGATTTTTGACCGCAGATCTTCAAGTAAAAATGAATAATAAATGTCTCTGAGGATTTTCAGAAGAGTTAAAAAAAGGAAAACAGAAGGAAAAGGAAAAAGTTCAGTAGAAAAACCAACTCTTCAGCCGGAAATTACCTGTGCAATCAACCTGGATGTAAAACCTGCACTTTCATTGCCAACATCAACAGCATCACTGGCCATAAAGGAAAATTCTGTGTCCAATCCCATTTCACCTGCCAGTCCACCAACCTGGTGTACGTACTCAGATGTAGCCTCTGTTCAAAGTTGTACATTGGGGAAACATATCGTACCCTCAACGAACACTTTGTGGAACACCTCAGAGCCATCCAGTCATCTCATCCAACACCAGTGGGGATTCATTTCAACTCTGATTGCCACAGCCAAACCCATATTTCCGTCACTGCTGTTTGGCAAAACCACTCGTCAGCCCCAGAGAGAAAACTCATGGAGTCCAGGATCATCTCTTGCCTTGGCACCACAATCCCAGATGGACTCAACTCCCACCTCTGACTTTTTCAGTTTGAATCATTCCAGCTCTTTCTCTTCCCCCGACCTCTCCTCCATCCCTTTCTCTCTACACCACCTCCCCCAATGTTCCCATCCAACCTTATTCATATTCACACCCCATGTACACATATAGCATATTTATAACATCACATGTAGAGCATGATATATATACCCCAAACACCATCTTCACCATCCAGGTATGCATACTCATAGACACATATACACAATTGAACAATCCATATATATATATATATATTTATATATATTTATATATATGTTAAGATCAAATATTGAAAGGAGTATTAAAAGTCATCTACAATATTGTTTCGAGCGTGGCTCTCTTCAGGATGATGTTTGGGTCGCCTACTGCCGATGTTATATAGCATGTTGGGCCCAGTTGTCACTGTTTTCATGTGCAAGTTGGTTACATGTGTTTTGGGGGGTTTCAGGTTGTAGTGCGGGGTGTGTTCACTAACAACGATTTCCATTTGTGCCTGCAGTTGTTTACTATTTCTGTTTTAGTGTTTAAAGTTGCTAAGTGTGGTTTACATAGTATTAGCCATTTTTCAGTTAAGCATAAGCTGCATCTTTCTGAAATATTACTGTATGGTGATGCCCTTTTATGATTTTCAAGGATATATTGTAGTTTATTTTTGCATCTTTAAGTCTCCAGATGTATTTGCTCAGTTCTGTTTGGTTTTTGTATTTTTCTTTATTGAATGACTGTTTGTGGTTTGCGTATCTGGTTTTAAAGTGATTTTCAGTAATCCCTATGTATGTTTCTTTTTCGTTTTCTGATGTCACAGTGGCTTGGTATACAATATTGTTGTAGAGGCATTTATTGCTTAAGGGGCACTGCTCTTTTTTGATGCAATTGCAAGATTTCCTTTCTTCACCCTTCTTTGCTGTGTTGGTTTTCATTTTGTTGGATGAATCAATCAAATTTTTGAGGTTGGGCATACATGAGTATGATAGTTTGATGGTGTTTTTGTTGAATATTTTAGACAGTTTGTGTTCTTTTGGGAACGATGTTGTTAAGATTTAAAAAAATTCTTTCCCTATGTTTGTTTTAAGTTTCCCGTCTTATGGGGGGTTATACCATATGATGTTCCTTTTCCTGTTTTTCTTGCTTTTGTTCATGTTATTGTCTGGGTTGTATTGTAGTTTGTAGTTGTATCCACTTTTTTGCAGCGCTTCTTGGTATTCTACTGCTGCATTGTTGAATACTCTTTCGCTGCATGACAGATTGGATAGTCTCTTGTTTATGCCATTGGGTATAGTTTTTAATACAGATGGTGGGTGATTACTTTTGATGTTTACATAGATAGGTGTGTCGTTAGGTTTCTTGTATGGTTTATATATGTGGTTGTTAAGGTCAAGTGTTATGTCTAAGTAGTTCATTACCTTTTTGTTTACTTCGATGGTGATTTTTAAGTTTTGATTTTGGAAGATTTTGCATAGTTCTTTTTTCTTGTTTTCAATGGTTCTTGGGTTGTTGGTTAGTGCGGCAAGGCCGTCGTCTCTGTATAGTCCAACTTGCTTTCCAAGTTGTTTCTGGATGTTGGACAGCATGAACAGTCCAACCAGTTCGCATGTTTCTGCACCATCATATGATCCCATGGTCACGTCAAATGTTGAGTTTCTGTTCGTTTTCTTGATCCAGGTTTCATTTAAAAGGGCATCACCATACAGTAATATTTCAAAAAGATGCATCTTATGCTTAACTGAAAAATGGCTAATACTATGTAACCCACACTTAGCAACTTTAAACACTAAAACAGGAATAGTAAACAACTGCAGGCACAAATGGAAATCGTTGTTAGTGAACACACCCCGAACTACAACCTGAAACCCCCAAAAACACATGTAACCAACTTGCACATGAAAACAGTGACAACTGGGCCCAACATGCTATATAACATCGGCAGTAGGCGATCAAACATCATCCTGAAGAGAGCCACGCTCGAAACAATATTGTAGATGATTTTTAACACTCCTTTCAATATTTGATCTTAACAAATGTTGCTCCCCAAGGGGTCGAGCACTTTTAAAATCATATTAGGCTTTTTAGCAATATTTATTTTATATATATATATATATATATATATATATATATATATATATATATATATATCATACACACCCTCAAGTGCCCCCTTCCAAGAATAAGACTCCCTATCTACTACTCTCTCACTTTCTTTTACACACTCTCAAGTGCCCCCTTCCAAACATAAGACTCTTCAAACGACTCTCTCTTTTTCTCTATCTCTGGTTCTGTTTGTCTTTTCCCTCTATCTGCCTCTCTTTTTTCTCGAGGTGAAATGGGATTGGACACTGAATTTTACTTTTTCCTATTACACACACACACACACACACACACACACACACACACACACACCTTTAAGCACGTCATCGTCTGTTTACGTATATGTTTTCATGCGTCATTTCCTAAATGTATTTATTTGTTTTTCTTTTTATGTCATAACTCCTGAAGTCGGTCTATGACTGAAACGTTGTCAATATTTGTTCTGTTTTCCTTTTTTGAAATCTGATGAAAATCCTCAAAGACATTTATTATACAGATTAGGAGGAATCACGCCTGAGTAAAAGATTTTTGAAAAGAGATGGATCTTCAACTTTCATGTTAGTCATTACCCTCTTGTGCCTTGGCCCAGCAAGTCATGAAAAGTGTTCTGGGCTCCTACAGATGACTTTGCAGTGTCAATGAAGTGAAGAACAGAAAGTGCTTGGCTTAACACCTGGAGGATGGTCAATTGTCTTAGGAGACAGACCGGTCAATGATATTGTATGAAGAGACACAAAGGTGCATGCCTTAAATTTTTCTTTTCTTTTTTAATTTGTGATGACATGTCAGGTGTCAAAGTGGATATACTGAAGAGGCCATGACTGGCGATGTTGGTAATGCCAAACTTCCAGGTCAGATGCTGTGAAAAGCAATGAAAGACGGATTGGAAAAAAGATCTGTAATTCTTCAGATAAGAGCCTTTATACCACTGATCTTAACATGAAGGTCTAATTCAGTTTTCTTTTATTTTCAAGAACTTTTCCCTGTTTGTATAGGCAGTCAATTTATTTACTTTTGAGACGGGCAAAGGCATATGTGTAACTTTAATTCAATGTGAGGTTCAACTAAAACAAATAACACAAAGCAAATATTATCACTGTCAAAAAAAATATATTCTAAATATATAGTCTCTTGTAAATTTTCATCACCAGTCTGATACAACGTTTGTTTTAAGAAAAAATAACTAAAGAATACATTTCTTGAATGAAACTACTTGCTTTTGACTTATTTCTTCTATCTGAAGTATGTGCACAAAACTAAAGATTATACATATATCTACAGCAATAAGTAGACAACAGAACATAAAACATGATAAACAACAGAATGCAAAACAGAGATATGTATGTAAAGTAAAAAGTACACCGATGAACATAACATACCCATGGTGCTGCCCTATGAATATGCAGAAAAACTACCATTACAATATGCATAAAGACTACCATTACAATATGCAGAAAGACTACCAGTACAATATGCAGAAAGACTACCATTACAATCTGCAGAAAGACTACCATTACAAACTGAAGAAAGACTACCATTACAATTTGCATAAAGACTACCATTACAATATGCAGAAAGACTATCATTACAATATGCAGAAAGACCACCATTACAATATGCAGATGGACCACAATAACAATATGCAGAAAGACTACCATTACAATATGCAGAAAGACACCATTACAATATGCAGAAAGACTACCATTACAATATGCAGAAAGACTACCATTACAATATGCAAAAGGAAAAGCCAAAAGAGACATGATGATTCAGGAGATGAGAAAAGAAGAAGACCAAAAAAGACTCCAAAAAGCAGTCCAGCAGAGCCAGCAAGGGCAATGGACAACGTGGGAGAATGCACTCCAAAGAAGTCTCACTTGGAATGACATTTGGCACATGGCCCCTCTCAGGATCAGCTTCATTCTCAGATCTGCATATGACCTTCTGCCCTCAAATGCAAACCTGGTGAAGTGGGGGAAAACAGACGATCCTGCATGCCCCCTCTGCCATGAAAAACAAACAGTGGAGCATGTCCTAAGCTCATGTAAAGTAGCCCTGGCTCAAGGAAGGTACACATGGAGGCACAACCAAGTGCTCAAAGAAATTGTACAAGTAGTCTGGGCTAGTACCAACACCACAAAAGGGAAAATCAGGACTCCAAAAGCACCCGCAACATTCTTCACGGCAGGAGGCAGCAAATCATGGCCAAGAACAACAGTGCCACTCGAAACATGCAGGCAGAGTCTGCTGGACGGGGCAGATGACTGGGAGTGCACTGCAGACCTCCCAGAATGGAAGAGTCACCCAGAGATCATCAGCAAGAGTGGCATGAGACCAGACATAGTAGTCCACTCTAAGTCAACCAAGCAGCTGATCATGATCGAGCTCACGGTGCCATATGAGAACAGAATGGAGGCAGCTCAAATCTACAAGACTGAAAAGTATGCTGATCTGGCAAACAGCCTGAGGAGAGAAGGCTATCAGGTCAAAGTCCTCACTGCAGAAATTGGAGCTAGGGGGTTTGTAGGAACGTCTGCATACAGCCTCATGAAACAGCTCTCAGTTGCAGGGAAGGAAAAAACCAGAGCCCTGAAAGCAATGGCAGAAGCGGCAGAGAGGTGTTCAAGCTGGATCTGGTCAAGGAGGAACAAAAGTGAACTTCATAAGGCTTAATTTCCCTACAAATATCAGGTGTCCCAGTGGCTCAGTGGTTAAAGCGCGAGTCATTAAGTGGAAAATGAGCATGTCCAGAGGGTCATGGGTTCGAATCCCAGCCATGGCTCGTCCCAAGATGGGAAAAAAAGGGGCAGCAGAGGGACATCCGGAGTCATGAACCGGGTGTGGCCCAACCCCCCTAGAGTGTCAGGAGATAAGGGCCGAAACACTTGCTTGAAGGGGGCTTCTCTTCTGAGGACTCTCTGCTGCCACGCTCTCCACGAGTTTCTTTCTACTGATGCATGGGTAAACCATTGACTTCCGGGAATAGGCCGGAGGACGTCCGGGAAAGACCGGAGGACACTGGGAAAGACCAGAACCAAGGGCTCTGTGGGCTGGCTCCCCACTTTGCCTTAAACATGTGGCTACTAAAAATAAAAGGAAAAGATGCTCCCAGGATTCACCGAAAGGGGGAGAGAATGATGAATCCATCGGTGCTCAACCAATCATGACTGCAAATCCCAAACGGACTATGAACATGGACCAAATGGAATATCCATGTGTCTGTGGAAAGCGTTTCGCTACCACCCGTGGCATGAAGATCCACAGAACAAAGATGGGATGTGTGAAGACTCATCTGAATGAGCAGCAGCGCACTGCATCAGCAGATAAGACGTCGGAAGACCAAGGCCAGGATTTAAACCACAGTGCCAAGGACATCCACGCTGTTGGTTCAGATGAGGAATTTGCACAGGCCCTCGATGCCAGGCGCCTGAAACTCAACCTGCCACGAGCAAACGAAACTGAAGATTGGGAGAAACTGGATGCAAAAATCGTCCAAAGACTCGATGCACTGATAGGGAAAAGCACCCTGGAACACAAACTAGCCACATATGGGGACATTGTGTATGCCACATGTAGAGACGCCTATGGAGCAAAACTACCCAAAGAGAAAACACCTCCAAAGAAATCCAGACGCCAAGAAAAGATGGACAAGATCAGTGTCCAAAAGAAAAACCTCAAGATGCAAATGAAGACCGCACTGCCAGCTGAAAAACAAGGCTTGGAAAAACTGTGGAAAGACCTGAAAGAAAAACACAGCGCCCTCAGCAAAGCGGAATCTGCGAGGAAGAGGAAGAGCAAAAAGAAGAAGACACAAGAGCGCTTCTTCAGAGACCCCTTCCAGTTTGCCAGAACACTGTTTGAGCAGCCAAAATCTGGGACCCTAAGTGTGGACAAAGGAGTTCTTGAGCAGCATCTGAGGAAAACATACTCTGACCCACAGAGCAAAGCACCACTCGACATTCAAGGTCTGGTGTGGCCAACCAACCCTGAGGAACAGTTCAATGGCAAGCCTCCAACGTTGGCGGAAATCAAGAAGGTGGTCGACAAAGCCAGAGCCAAATCATCACCAGGGCCAAACGGAATACCTTACCAGCTTTACAAGAAATGTCCCAAGGTGCTGGAGTGGCTCCACAGGCTGCTGCGATCGGCTTGGAGAAACCAGAAGATCAGCGGCCAGTGGATGACGGCAGATGGTGTGTACATCCCCAAAGAGCAAAACTCAAGTGACATTAGCCAGTTCAGGCCAATATCACTACTGAACGTCGAAGGGAAAATCTTCTTCTCTGTCATGGCAGCAAGGCTGACCAAGTACCTGATGGAAAACAAGTACTTGGATGTGTCAGTCCAGAAAGGTGGCATCCCAGGCGTGGCGGGCTGTGTAGAACACGCTACAATGATCTGGGACGCAATCCAAAAAGCAAAAACAGAAAAGAGAGACCTGGACGTAGTGTGGCTTGATCTGGCAAACGCATATGGATCTGTGCCCCATGAGATGATACAGTTGGCTCTTGAGATGTACCATGTGCCAAAGAACATCCGCGACATGCTCAAGAAGTACTTCAATGGCTTCTCAATGCGGTTCTCTACCAAGGAGTACACAACAGACTGGATCAACTTGGAAGTGGGTATTGCAATGGGCTGTGCAATTTCCCCAATACTGTTCGTGCTGGCAATGGAACTCATCTTGAAAGCAGCAACAAACAACGCGAGACAAACAGACCTTGGCGATGGATACAAGATGCCTCCTCTCAAGGCCTTCATGGATGACACTACAGTGATTTCATCCAGAGAAGACGAGACACGTCATGTGCTGGAGAGGCTGGACGACATAGTTGCCTCATCCAGAATGAAGTTCAAGCCAAAGAAATCACGGAGTCTCTCACTGAGGAAAGGAAAAGTGGCCGGATCTGTGGTCTTCAGTGTTGCCAACCAGGCCATTCCAACAGTCACAGAAGAACCAGTCAAGAGCCTTGGAAGATGGTATGATGATACGCTGAAAGACACACAAAGAGCAAAAGAAACCAAGCAGATGGCGGAGGAAGGCTTGGAGACCATTGACCAGTGTGGGCTCCCTGGCAAATACAAGGTCTGGTGTCTGCAGTTCATGCTGATACCAAAGCTGCTATGGCCTCTGATGATATACGACATCTGCACCAGCATAGTGGAGGCAATGGAAGCCAAAATCAACAAGTTCACAAGGAAATGGCTTGGTGTCCCACCCTGTCTGACTGACATAGCGCTGTACTGTCGCCAAGCAAAGCTGAAACTACCCCTGAAATCCATCCTGGAGGAATACAAAGCAGGGAAGATCAGACTTCAAAGCATGCTGGAGGACTCAGGAGACAAGGTGGTAGAAGCAATTAAGCCCCAGCTGAAGACAGGCAGAAAATGGAAAGTTCAAGAGGCGATGGATTCTGCAAAAGAAAGTCTCAAGATCAGAGAAATAACAGGACACACACAGACCAACAGACAGGGACTGGGGGTGACCAAAACTGAATGGTGGTCAAAGGCCAAAGGAAAAGCCAAAAGAGACATGATGATTCAGGAGATGAGAAAAGAAGAAGACCAAAAAAGACTCCAAACAGCAGTCCAGCAGAGCCAGCAAGGGCAATGGACAACGTGGGAGAATGCACTCCAAAGAAGTCTCACTTGGAATGACATTTGGCACATGGCCCCTCTCAGGATCAGCTTCATTCTCAGATCTGCATATGACCTTCTGCCCTCAAATGCAAACCTGGTGAAGTGGGGGAAAACAGACGATCCTGCATGCCCCCTCTGCCATGAAAAACAAACAGTGGAGCATGTCCTAAGCTCATGTAAAGTAGCCCTGGCTCAAGGAAGGTACACATGGAGGCACAACCAAGTGCTCAAAGAAATTGTACAAGTAGTCTGGGCTAGTACCAACACCACAAAAGGGAAAATCAGGACTCCAAAAGCACCCGCAACATTCTTCACAGGCAGGAGGCAGCAAATCATGGCCAAGAACAACAGTGCCACTCGAAACATGCAGGCAGAGTCTGCTGGACGGGGCAGATGACTGGGAGTGCACTGCAGACCTCCCAGAATGGAAGAGTCACCCAGAGATCATCAGCAAGAGTGGCATGAGACCAGACATAGTAGTCCACTCTAAGTCAACCAAGCAGCTGATCATGATCGAGCTCACGGTGCCATATGAGAACAGAATGAAGGCAGCTCAAATCTACAAGACTGAAAAGTATGCTGATCTGGCAAACAGCCTGAGGAGAGAAGGCTATCAGGTCAAAGTCCTCACTGCAGAAATTGGAGCTAGGGGGTTTGTAGGAACGTCTGCATACAGCCTCATGAAACAGCTCTCAGTTGCAGGGAAGGAAAAAACCAGAGCCCTGAAAGCAATGGCAGAAGCGGCAGAGAGGTGTTCAAGCTGGATCTGGTCAAGGAGGAACAAAAGTGAACTTCATAAGGCTTAATTTCCCTACAAATATCAGGTGTCCCAGTGGCTCAGTGGTTAAAGCGCGAGTCATTAAGTGGAAAATGAGCATGTCCAGAGGGTCATGGGTTCGAATCCCAGCCATGGCTCGTCCCAAGATGGGAAAAAAAGGGGCAGCAGAGGGACATACGGAGTCATGAACCGGGTGTGGCCCAACCCCCCTAGAGTGTCAGGAGATAAGGGCCGAAACACTTGCTTGAAGGGGGCTTCTCTTCTGAGGACTCTCTGCTGCCACGCTCTCCACGAGTTTCTTTCTACAGAAAGACCACCATCACAATATGCAGAAAGACTACCATTACAATATGCAGAAAGACCACCATTACAATATGCAGAAAGACTACCATTACAATATGCAGAAAGACTACCATTACAATATGCAGAAAGACTATGAATATGCAGAAAGACTACCGTAACAATATGCAGAAAGACTACCATCACAATATGCAGATGGACCACTATCACAATATGCAGAAAGACTACCATTACAATCTGCAGAAAGACTACCATTACAATATGTAGAAAGACTACCATTACAATCTGCAGGAAGACTACCATTACAATATGCAGAAAGACTACCATTACAATATGCAGAAAGACTATGAATATGCAGAAAGACTACCGTAACAATATGCAGAAAGACTACCATCACAATATGCAGAAAGACTACCATTACAATATGCAGAAAGACCACCATTACAATATGCAGAAAGACCACCACCACAAAATGCAGATGGACCACCATTACAATATGCAGAAAGACTACCATCACAATATGCAGAAAGACTACCATAACAATATGCAGAAAGACTACCATTACAATATGCAGAAAGACTACCATAACAATATGCAGAAAGACAACCGTTACAATATGCAGAAAGACTACCATCACAGTATGCAGAAAGACTACCATTACAATATGCAGAAAGACTACCATAACAATATGCAGAAAAGACTACCGTAACAGTATGCAGAAAGACCACCATTACAATATGCAGAAAGACTACCATCACAATATGCAGAAAGATTACCATTACAATATGCAGAAAGACTACCATTACAATATGCAGAAAGACTACCATAACAATATGCAGAAAGACTACCATTACAATATGCAGAAAGACCACCATCACAATATGCAGAAAGACCCACCACAATATGCAGAAAGACTATCATTACAATATGCAGAAAGACTACCATTACAATATGCAGAAAGACACCATTACAATATGCAGAAAGACTACCATTACAATATGCAGAAAGACTACCATTACAATATGCACAAAGACCACCATCACAATATGCAGAAAGGCTACCATTACAATATGCAGAAAGACCACCATTACAATATGCAGAAAGACTATGAATATGCAGAAAGACTACCATTACAATCTGCAGAAAGACTACCATTACAATATGTAGAAAGACTACCATTACAATCTGCAGGAAGACTACCATTACAATATGCAGAAAGACTACCATTACAATATGCAGAAAGACTATGAATATGCAGAAAGACTACCGTAACAATATGCAGAAAGACTACCATCACAATATGCAGAAAGACTACCATTACAATATGCAGAAAGACTACCATTACAATATGCAGAAAGACTACCACACAATATGCAGATGGACCACCATCACAATATGCAGAAAGACTACCATTACAATATGCAGAAAGACTACCATAACAATATGCAGAAAGACTACCATTACAATATGCAGAAAGACTACCATAACAATATGCAGAAAGACTACCATTACAATATGCAGAAAGACCACCATCACAATATGCAGAAAGACTACCATTACAATATGCAGAAAGACTACCATCACAATATGCAGAAAGACTACCATAACAATATGCAGAAAGACCACCATTACAATATGCAGAAAGACTACCATCACAATATGCAGAAAGACTACCATTACAATATGCAGAAAGACTACCATTACAATATGCAGAAAGACCACCATAACAATATGCAGAAAGACTACCATTACAATATGCAGAAAGACCACCATCACAATATGCGGAAAGACCACCATCACAATATGCAGAAAGACTATCATTACAATATGCAGAAAGACTACCATTACAATATGCAGAAAGACCACCATTACAATATGCAGAAAGACTACCATTACAATATGCAGAAAGACTACCATTACAATATGCAGAAAGACCACCATCACAATATGCAGAAAGACTACCATCACAATATGCAGAAAGACCACCATTACAATATGCAGAAAGACTATGAATATGCAGAAAGACTACCATTACAATCTGCAGAAAGGACTACCATTACTATATGTAGAAAGACTACCATTACAATCTGCAGGAAGACTACCATTACAATATGCAGAAAGACTACCATTACAATATGCAGAAAGACTATGAATATGCAGAAAGACTACCGTAACAATATGCAGAAAGACTACCATCACAATATGCAGAAAGACTACCATTACAATATGTAGAAAGACTACCATTACAATATGCAGAAAGACTATCACCACAATATGCAGATGGACCACCATCACAATATGCAGAAAGACTACCATTACAATATGCAGAAAGACTACCATTACAATATGCAGAAAGACCACCATAACAATATGCAGAAAGACTACCATTACAATATGCAGAAAGACCACCATCACAATATGCAGAAAGACCACCATCACAATATGCAGAAAGACAACCATTACAATATGCAGAAAGACTACCATTACAATATGCAGAAAGACCACCATTACAATATGCAGAAAGACTACCATTACAATATGCAGAAAGACTACCATTACAATATGCAGATAGACCGCCATCACAATATGCAGAAAGACTACCATTACAATATGCAGAAAGACCACCATTACAATATGCAGAAAGACTATGAATAAGCAGAAAGACTACCATTACAATCTGCAGAAAGACTACCATTACAATATGTAGAAAGACTACCATTACAATCTGCAGGAAGACTACCATTACAATATGCAGAAAGACCACCATTACAATATGCAGAAAGACTATGAATATGCAGAAAGACTACCGTAACAATATGCAGAAAGACTACCATCACAATATGCAGAAAGACTACCATTACAATATGTAGAAAGACTACCATTACAATATGCAGAAAGACCATCACCACAATATGCAGATGGACCACCATCACAATATGCAGACAGACTACCATTACAATATGCAGAAAGACTACCATAACAATATGCAGAAAGACTACCATTACAATATGCAGAAAGACTACCATAACAATATGCAGAAAGACTACCATTACAATATGCAGAAAGACCACCATTACAATATGCAGAAAGACTACCATTACAATATGCAGAAAGACTACCATAACAATATGCAGAAAGACTACCATCACAATATGCAGAAAGACCACCATTACAATATGCAGAAAGACTACCATCACAATATGCAGAAAGATTACCATTACAATATGCAGAAAGACTACCATTACAATATGCAGAAAGACTACCATAACAATATGCAGAAAGACTACCATTACAATATGCAGAAAGACCACCATTACAATATGCAGAAAGACCACCATCACAATATGCAGAAAGACTATCATTACAATATGCTGAAAGACTACCATTACAATATGCAGAAAGACTACCATTACAATATGCAGGAAGACCACCATCACAATATGCAGAAAGACTACCATTACAATATGCAGAAATACTACCATTACAATATGCAGAAAGACTACCATTACACAGCTCACCTTTGGCATGCCGAAGATGCCATGGCCGCCACGGGCATAGGATTGCTCCCCTTCGGCTGTGGTCTGAACTGGAGGGGGACCAAAGAGGTCGTCCCGTATGTTGGTAGGGCCACGGGGACTGATGTAAGGGTTAGGGTTAGGGGCTCGGCGAGAGGAGTCTGGATCCTCGTTTTCACGATGCATGGAGCGAAGGTCGGCTGAAAGGGGTTGCACCACTGATCTGAGTATTTGAATTTTCTCACATCTGAGTGCCTGCCTAAGTTCCCACTTCATTTTTCTTTCTTTCTTTTTCTTTTTTTCAAATAAGTGAGCAAACTTACATTTCATCTGTCAGATTCTGCAATTTTCCATATTAAAATACTTTGTTATCTGTTTATCATACAACATTTTCACACCGCAAATTATATAATTGTTTTCTGGTGAATATATTTCATTATTTCTTGTTGAACTTTTGTTGTTCTTGTCTTGCCTTCCCTACTTCCAAGCCAGCCACCTCCCTCCCCTCCCCCATTCCCCCCAACTCCCACCTTTCTTACACAACCATACCCTGGCTCATTCTGTCATAGCTGCAGCACCAGCATCCTACAATGTGTTCCACTATCCATGTTAGTATCCTACAATGTGTTCCACTATCCATGTTACTATCCTACAATGTGTTCCACTATCCATGTTACTATCCTACAATGTGTTCCACTATCCATGTTACTATCCTACAATGTGTTCCACTATCCATGTTACTATCCTACAATGTGTTCCACTATTCATGTTACTATCCTACAATGTGTTCCACTATTCATGTTACTATCCTACAATGTGTGCCACTATCCATGTTACTATCCTACAATGTGTTCCACTATTCATGTTACTATCCTACAATGTGTTCCACTATTCATGTTACTATCTTTTCATTCAGTCCACCACTTCTTCATAGAAATTTAGATATTTGCAAACTCTGCCAATTTCAGAATTCAAAGTCCCCTAGCCTAGCCAGAGGGACAGTGAACTGTCAGAAGCTGACTGTGTCTGGGACATGGCACTATGGAAGACACTGTCAATTCCTCTTCATCTGCCACACCACCGTTTCCTCAGGTTCTCTTTTGTCTTCATGCTCTTTTGATTTACTGTAGATATAAATTGCCTGTGTGTGTGTGTGTGTGTGTGTGTGCGTGTGCGTGTGTATGTGTGTGTGTGCGTGCATGCGTGTGTGCATGCGTGTGTGGGTGCGTGCGTACGTGTGCATGTATGTGTGTGTGTGTGTATGTGTGTGTGAGTCTGTGAGTGTGCATGTGCGTGTGCATGCGTGTGTATGTATGTGTGTGTGTGTGTGTGTATGTGTGTGTATGTGTTTGCATGCATACATGTGTGTGCATGTGTATGCATGTGTGCATGCACATATAGATGTGCATGTGTGGTGGCCGCCTAGATACATGCAATTATCAAAGCCAAAACATTTCTCACCTTCTGTGGTCATTTGAAGAAAACAAAATCATTGTGATAAACAAAAGAGAAAAAAAAAGACTAAAAAAAAAGACTAACACAAACTCAAAATCATGTTATTATCACATACACACGTATGTGCGTGCACATCCCTCATCAACTTTTCTTTGTGAAGCACACTATTGCTCCCTACAGCCAGTCCCATCTTCTCCATTGCTCTCTTCCCAATGCCAGACACTCACTGATGAGGTTGCCATAGGAGTCTCTCATAGGCGCCCCTCCACCGCCCCGACCATAGGGGTTGTAGTCCTTTGCCTCCTGTTCAATCTTCCTGTCATACCTTGCAAAGAAGAAACAAGAATAATCATGACAGGTTTAACTTTGAGTTAGATGACACCACAGTTATTTAAAAATACAAAGATAACTAAGTAAAACTATCACTATAAAAGGAACATAGCGAGGTCTTTGACATCAACTACTGTTGTTCATGGATGAAATTCAGAGAAACAGACACGGGAAACACACACATGCACAATACACACACACATACTCTCAATCCTGAGCCAACAGATAAAAGCACTAGTTTGGTATTTAGCAAAATCCTAACTAAACTGCTGCTGAAAAAAAAGGCCCTGATAATGTTACTTTGCAAAGGGGCAAAACACTGACACTGAAACCATCACATGATCTTCAATTTACATTCAATGCTACTCTCGTTGAAAGAATACAACAGCTCAACTGACTGAAACTGCACACATATGCCCATGAACAACACACACACACACACACACACACACACACACACACACACACAAAAGCATAAACAAACACACACTACACCTCTTGTCATCTGGACATTTTTCGGTCTTTAACATCTTCTTACCCACCTTTCTTTTTCTTCTCTCTCCTTCATTTTCTTTCTCTTGTTCTCTTCAATCTGAAACATGATCACACATTGTTTACTCAAAGTTAAGTGAAAAAGAGTCATTTTTGCATTAAGCTTTTCAAAAAACTTTTACATTATTTACTCAAAGTTAAGTGAAAAAGAGCCATTTTCGCATTAAGCTTCTCAATAACTTTTTCTTACCAACATTAAGCTAGTCCAAACAAATTTTTGAATAACCTACTTTTTCACAGAAATACAAGGTGTGCATGTATCAGGGCATGTATGTAGACACACTTACTTGAATGTACTTGAATGTACATGCACAGACAGATAAAAATGATACATGAGAGCATACACACACACACACACACACACACACACACACACACTCATACACATACAAACATAACAGATACATTTCTATGAATGTGTAAGCATGCGCGCACACACACATGCGTGCACACACGCACTCACACATGCACGCACGCACGCGCACACACACACACACACACACACACACACACACACAATCCCTCTCTCTCTCTCTCCCAGCACAGACACAGACACAGGAGTGAGGCCTGACCTGTCTGTGCAGTTCTTCCTGATAGGCCTGGGCCTTCACCTGACTGGCTCGCTTGTTGTCCTCATCGCTGGGGAAGTCCAGTGGTTGGCCTCGGCCAAACCGTCTACACAGAAATGGGGTTAGAGGAGTTGGTTCACTGTTCCAAGCCCAACCCAGATTTAAAACTGTGTCATATCAAGTCCTGTCATGTTGTTTGTTATCCCGCCGACCATCAAAACCACCTCGGGGCTGCAGAGGAGTTTAAAACTGAACTGTGTACGAAACACAATACCAAGACAAAATTCCAATCCAGTCACACCTTTCAACTATAAGAACCCACTCTAAAATATTCTGCAACCTTTAAATGGCCAATCTAAACCAAAGCTTATTATTAACCATGTTTTGTCACAGTATCAAAGACAGATCAAGGCACAGACACCTATTACAAGAAAGAAACTCCCAGGTATATAGTGTAAACCACACAAATTGTTTGTTAAAAAGAAATTAAAACCAAATAATTTTGTGTAGTTTATAATACCATTTTTATTTTGTAGTCTAAGGGAGAAAATTTCAATTATTATTATTTTTTATTTGAAAAAGAGCAAGGCTAGTTTTTGGCCTCCAGATACGTTTCAGTTTTTAAAAAGAAAGAAATAAATAAATAATTTAAAAAAATAAATAAATAAAAATATTTTGGGAGGCATAGTTTCAGATTTCTTTTTAAATTTTGAAAGAACATTTTTGCAAGTAAAATTTTATTCAGGATAAAGTGTAAACAATATAATAAGCAAATAATAATAATATTGTTCTGAAGAAAAAAAATACTGAAGATCTGATTGAAGTGGAAGTTATGTGATAAAGGTGTTGTGCAAAAATAAAGAGGTTTTGGCGCCTTTTTCAGTTTTCAACATGGCGGTATGACTGTTTGGAAGAAGGTGTTGGGTTTAAATCCCTGTTTTATTGGTAATCCCCCATAAGGTTAGTTTTGAAATGATTGTAACTATGTCCACAAATGTTTAGTTGATTATGGTGGATAATATTGTGGCTTAGTTTTTCTTGAGATTGGTATATTGAGGTTTTTAGTGTAGAATATTAAATTGGTTAAAAGTGCGCATGTGCGAAATATTTGGTTTGTTAATTATTTGTTATTTGGGTGAAAGACTGGGTTAATTTGATGGAAATATTTTTGTTTTGGATGGTGTAGTGAAAGAGGATGTAGGAAAAATATAGTGATTGTGGAGAGAGAGTTATTTGTGCTTTGAAATTTGAAAAGGGAGCTACCCAGCCCTTTGATTCACTGCGCATGTCAAAAATTTGTTTTAAAGATGGCCATGTTTACTTAGTGGGTTATTTTCGGACTCAAATAACATTGCAGTCTTATTGAGTGGAGGAAGGTGTATAGTGGAGTTTTGGTTGTATTCGAGTATAATGATTTTGAAGTTAGTTGATGCTTGTGTATTGAAAAAATTGATTTATGAATTTTGAGCTGGAGTAGTGGTCATCGGAAAGTAGTGATGGGGAAGAGTGATTAGTAAGATGTGAGAATAGCCAAAAGGAGTCGGGACAGAGTTGTGAGATTTTAGCACAAGTTTATTTTGTCCATACCGTATGCGATAAAATTATTTGTGGTTAGTAGTGTGGTCATTGTAGTCAGTAGTGGATGGCTGGCTATGATGTGGTCAGTTATAGGCTTTTTACTAAATGCCTGTAGGATTATTGTGTAGCTTTCTGAAATTATCTAGTCGGGTAATTTGGATCACAGGGAGCATGACAATATATCTAAAATTTAGTAGGGATGATGGCTAAAGTATTAGGTGTTGCTTAGAGCCTAGAGTGACTCTGTGGTGCAGATTCTCCATAATGCCTTTAGTATGATTATTCTTCATAATCATGTGTTGTATTGTGTGGTTTCAGGGTTACTTTTCTTGCCTCCCTGCTGTTCTGGAGTTTTGGTGCAGGCCAATAGTTCTTTGATCTAGTTGTGGGTTTCATAAACAAGTATTTTGTCAACATTTAGTTTAATCTTCAAAAATGTTTTATAAACAGTATTTCTGAACAATCGTTTGGAAGAAAGCAGTAGTATAAAGTTTGTTTTTTTAGAAGAGTGTAGCAGTGTATTTTTCATGTGAATCTTTCCTAAAGATTCGGGGTTCATTGTTGTGCGGGAACGAGGGTAGGTGTTTCATACACCTGGGTCAAAAGAATTGTTGAGTGAAAGGGTGTTTATTGTTTGGATACCCATGTTCTGACTATTGAAAAAAAAGACAGAGTCAAAGAAGATTTTCAAATAAACAGAGAGTTTGAAATTTGGAGTTTCTTTTGTTGTCCTTTCATTAAGTCTCTCGTGATCTTCTAACTTTACTGCCCTGTAGTTTGAGTCCCTACATTTACACACACATACACTCCAAACACGCTTAAGTTTAAGAAAAAAAATTTCAAACCTTTACATTCTTGTACTGCATACAAAAATTACACATAAAAGTAACCTGTTAGGGAAGGTTTATAATAGTATATTGGTGTGAAAGCTGTTGACACTGTCAAGTTCATGAAGATGGATAAGCACAGCGACGTGCCCTCTAAAGGAACGACACTTGCTCAAGCTGGCTCTGCGACTAAGCAGTAATCATTGTCAGTGGATGCTCAGTAGGCAGTGTCCAGCAGTAAAATGCTGGGTCACAACAGGCGCTACTGAACACCACTGAGCACCTCAGAAGTGAGGTAGCAGAAGAGTAGATGGCTGTCTGGTGGTGAAGTGATAATGTCTGGTCCATGTGGATGACTAGTACTGAGGAAGCAATGGGATGAACTCAGCTGTGGCTGTGTTCAGGTGGCCAGTGTGGTTCATGTGGATGACTAGTATTGAGGATGCAGTGGGATGAACTCAGCTGTGGCTGTGTTCAGATAGCCAGTGTGGTCCATGTGGATGTCTAGTATTGAGGACGCAGTGGGATGAACTCAGCTGTGGCTGTGTTCAGGTGGCCAGTGTGGTCCATTTAGATGTCTAGTATTGAGGATGCAGTGGGATGAACTCAGCTGTGGCTGTGTTCAGGTGGCCAGAATAATGGACACAGGAGTAATGCCACTAGGGAAATAGGAAGCTGACAGAAACAAGGGCTGGGAAGGTATGGTTGTGAGTGCATGCATGCACGCATGCGTGCACGTGCGTGTGTGCGTGCGTGCGCGTGCGTGTGTGTGTGTGTGTGTGTGCGTGCATGCGTGCGTGCGTGCGTGTGTGTGTGTGTGCTTGTGTGCCTGTGTGTGTGCATGTGTGTGTGTGTGTGTGTGTGTGTGTGCATGCGTGCATGTGCGTGCGTGTGTGCATGTGTGTGTGTGCGTGTGTGTGTGTGCATGTGTGTTTGTGCATGTGTGTGTGTGTGTGTGTGTGTGCACACAGAAGATGAGGATGCAGAGGATGCTTCATGGTATTTGGGCCACTCCCCTCATCCTAACTGTCCCATACACAGCCCTGTCCAGAGCCCTTCCGTGGTAGTCCCCTCCCAGCAGTTCACAGAGAACTGCTTTTATCAGGCAGCTATGAGGCCATTCATTAGAAAAGACACTCATCAGCAGGAAAATCTCTCCTAGGCTGCTGGGTGAGTGAGAGACAGACAGACAGACACAGATGGACAGAGACAGAGATACAGACAGAGAGACAGACACACACACTCACACACACAGATGGAAAGAGGGAGGGAGAGGTTATGTGAAAGACTGAAACTGACACTCTTCACCAGCATTATCTTTCCCCCCCCCCCTCCCCCCCCCCCCCAAAAGCAAAGTGGTACTACAATAAATCAAAAACAAAATAGGATCTTACTGACTAAGAATAATCAAGAAATCAAAATAATGATAACAAGACATTCCCCTCCCTCCTTCCGCTACCTCTTCTGTGTATACTGATTGACCTAACCAACCTTGGGTAAAGGTAACTAAAAATAGATATGGTCATTAATAAACTGACAAAACAGGGTTACCCTCTTCACCTTTGACAAATATCAGCTTTCTTAGCAAGGCATGATGCGGACCCATCCTGAGTTGTTCTACAGACACAGACTGACATTGTGCTCTTGTTTCCCTTTCTTCCTTTGGCAGAATTCCTAGTTTGACCATTGGTAAGACTTCAGAGTATGCAACAATTTTAATCATCTACCATTCAGTTAGCTACTACATTCCTTCCTTGCGTATGCCGTGTAGATATGACACTGAAGTGTACCCTACCCACATACAGTGACCTCTTCTTCTCCAAAAGCTGGAACAGGATTTCAACATGTTTGCATGACTTTAGGTGTATGTTCACATATAGGACCTCTATTCACAGTTTCAACTGAAGGACTAGAACGGGACTAGTGACTGCATTGGTGTAAACTCCAAAGAGGAAATCTCTGCCAATCTAGCTGTCTTCAGAGCCAATCAGTCCCTAGACTCTTGAATAAGAGTTTAACGCTCTACCCACTTTGCCACAGTGCCCTTTCTCCCTGTCTCCTCCTCCCCCTGCCTCCCCCCCCACCCCCACGCAGCCATGCTCCCCCAATCCCCCCCCCCCACTCCCCACAAACGGATAGAGAGAGACACTGAAAAGCATCATGGATTCTCACTTCTCTTCCTCAAAGCGGACTCTGGCGCCGCGCCCACCTCCTCTTCCACCTCCCCCTCCCCCGGCAAAGGACACCTCCTGATCCGCCCGGTTTCTCCGCCCACCAGCACCAACACCGTCTCCACTGCTGGTCCCCCCTGATGGGAGGCAGAGATCTAGTTTCAATGTCATGACAAATCAAACCTTACTCGCACTGGTGTAACTACCACATGGAAGACGAAGAATCAGTTTTAATGAAAGTCTCAACTTGTCTGGCATCAACATTCCTGCCACATGGATGATGCAGTTTTTATGTTAACAACATTACACTGCTGCTATGTGGAAGACAGGTAAATAGCTTCAGTGACATGGTAAGTTCAACTTATTTGGCATCAACATTTCTGCAATGTACAGCATGATTTGATTTATTTCTATGACATGACAAGTTCACTTCATTTGGCACCAATACATCTGCCACATGGAAAATGGGTAAATCGTTTTAAAGACATAACAAGTTCAGCTCAGTATTTCTGCCATGCATAAAAATGGATATTTACTTTTCAAAGGCATGACGCGCTCAACTCAGTATTTGTCATGTGGAAGATGATAATTAATTTCAACAGTATGACAAGTTTAATTCAATATTTCTGTCTTGAGTTGCTTTATTTTATGAACTGCTGCTAAGAGAACAAAAACTTTACTAAAAACATTGTATAGGTATTTCTCCAATTTCCATTGTCTCCGAAACTGGAAACAGGAAGCTTAAGTAATTCAGTTACATCTTTCTTTCAAAGGTCTTTGCAGATAATCACGCTGATCAATTGGTCTGAGAAAGTGAAAACATCTTCATAGCTGCCATTCTGTTAGAGACGAAGATAGGGAGCTTAGAGATAAAGAGGGCAGTCTGGCTCTCTACTGAAAAGCTTTGAAAACGAAAACTATTAACGAAACTGTTCACAAGCACTTGCTGACACATGCGAAACACTTTTTTCAGCTGTATTCTACAACATTTTATCGACCCTTTTAAAGAAGTAACCCCAAGACCCAACTTTACTTTTTTATGAGATACAGGAGTTCTGGATTTCTTTCCACCAAAACTGGGATTTGGAAAATGATTTTTAAAATAGTGGATTTCTTGAAAACTGTCGGAAGATTAGCAGCAATGTGTCTTTACCCCTCCCTCCTCCCCAATGCATTTCTGTTTTCTGCCAGCATTCATCATCCCACCCTGACATGACAGATCCATGGAATATTTTACATTATGTTATTAGAGGAGTTCAGCTACAGTTGTTGAGTATGTTTCAGTAGATCCAAGGAATATTTTACACTATCTTATTAGACGAGTTCACCTACAACTGTTGAGCATGTTTCAGTATTTGTTGATTCACAAACATCTTCAAATCAATTACAATGGATGATGGGAGGGATGGGGAGTGGGGGAAGAGGAAGGGATTATGGGCATATGCTTTATAAAATCTTTTACCCAATGAACCCAATGGATCCAGTCCTCTTATCCTATTTCAGGAAGATTTGACGATAACGACAGAATCAAAATCGACGGAAGAATGATTTTCTTGAACCTCTGCTCTTGTTTTCTCAAAATAACGCTCATTCTTCCCTCCCCACTCCCCCCCCCCCCCCACCCACCCACCCCAATGTCACCCAATCATTTTCTTCTGATATGTATCTGTTTACATTCCATATAATATTTACTCTCTCATGCAACTAAATCAAATCACAGAGAGTCAGGAACTCATACGTTCACAAAAATAAGGATCACCACTGATTGACATGCGCACACAAAAAGAAAATGCATTCCACAATAAAATGCCACATGCCATCTACTTACAGTCGATGGTCCATATAAGGTAATCCAAAAAACTACGATCTACAAGAAAGTTTTAAAAAAACAATATCCATCATTCAAAAATCATAAATGAGATGAATATTAAATTTCAGACACTTAACATTACTAAAAAAGAAAAAAAAAACATTTCATCCTGCATTACCTATGATACCATTTTGTTTACAGACTGATCTGTTGCCAACTTTCTTCATTGTGCAGTAAATCTAGTATGGACATAAAATACCTCAAGAAAAACAACATTTTAAAGAGATCAGATCTTTAATGGGGAAATAGTCTAGTACAGACATAGACAAAAACATTCCAGAATTACAAGTCTTTTAAAGGCCATCTTTTAGGGGATGTTAATCTATTGTGGTCGTCAAGAAAAACATTGAGAGAATGAGTAAATGCCGAGACTAGCTCAACCGCCCCTCAAACGGATTTTCTGTTTTCGGGGCGGCTGCTCTAGTCTAGGCATTTACTCGTTCTCTAATTAGTAAACTCCTTACAAACATATATACTGTGTAGGATTATCTGTTTTTAATACTAATTTACAAAACTTTTCAGATTTCAGTTTTTGCTTAATCCTTTGTTTTTCTTGATCGTTTTCAATAACATCATTTTCACGCATACATTCATCAAATGCGTCTCTGTCTTTCATGTGAAATAAAACTACAGTCTTTAACTGTTCTTTAAAGTCTTTTAAAACTGAGTTATATTTTTGACATAAAATCCACACACTTATCCCAGCATGTCTTCCACTGAAAGACAGTTTTGACAAAGTTTTTCTCTTTTTAACTATGTCTCTCTCTGCTGAGCAGTCATCTATAATAAATAGTGTCTGTGTTCCCTCAGTCTATACCACCAGTCGGTTGATTGTCAGCTTCTTTTGCAAGACCAAGACAACACAATGATAGTGTCGCAGTAAGTCAGCAGGCTGAGCGGCCCGTTTACTGACTGTGTGTGTCTTGCTATGTTCCGACCAAAAAATCGATAAAACACGTCTCACCTGCCCACTGCGTTGCTGCTCTCAACGGGGCTCGCGGCGCGCACCTGACCAGGTTAACTTGCAACATTATTGCATCAGCAAATGTTCTCGAACATTCTTGAATGCGAGGCTACCACATGGCCGGCGAAACTTCCCTTGCTGACTGTTACTATAAATAACGTGAACGTCCCAGTTTAGCAGCAAGAGGGCTGCGGTCTGTTACTATAAATAACCGTTCACACATGAACGTCTTATTTAGCACCATGAGTCTAACAGGATGTAGTGGCTCTCGTCAAATGTGCATGGCTGCCTGTTTGTTCAAATTAAGAGTGGTGAAACTAGCAAGCCTCCTAACTGTGCCAAATGTGCACCCCAAGTTCTAAAATCAAGTAACCTTTAAGTTCCTACTCAAGTCTCCCCAAGTTCTTAATCAACTGACCTTTAAGTTCTTAATCAAGTCTCCCCAAGTTCTTAATCAACTGACCTTTAAGTTCTTAATCAAGTCACCTCATGTTCTTAATCAACTGATCTTTAAGTTCTTAATCAAGTCTCCCCAAGTTCTTAATCAACTGACCTTTAAGTTCTTAATCAAGTCTCCCCAAGTTCTTAATCAAGTGATCTTTAAGTTCTTAATCAAGTCACCTCATGTTCTTAATCAAGTGATCTTTAAGTTCTTAATCAAGTCTCCCCAAGTTCTTAATCAAGTCACCTCTAAGTTCCTACTTAAGTCACCCTAAGTTCTTAACTTAAGTCGCCCCAAGATCATAACTAAGTCATCCTCTAAGTACAACCAAGCTCTTATTCAAGTCAATTTATAATTATTTATTAAGTTCTTGAAATATTATTGCATCTGAAATGTATCAAAATGATGTTTTGTTGTTGGTGGTTCTGGCATGCTTTTTTGTTCGGCTTCTGTATTTAGTGGCTGAGATTTTTTGGACTGCTTTGGTTTGCTGGCGTTGTTTATATATTTTATAACCGTAATAACCGCCCCCAGCAGCAATGACCCCAAAAATGACAACTGTTTTAAGTTCAATATTCCATGACGACTTTGGTGTTGTTGGAATTAAATCAACTTGTTCTTGTTCTGGTGTTTTTATAATAACTGGCTGTGGCAACACTGTTGGCGTTGGTGGTGTCACTTTTTCATTATGAGTTACATTTTGTGCTTGTAACATTAATTTGTTTTGTTTGTTCCACTCTGCTAATTTTTTTCCTGCTGCAACACGCCCAGGATGAGGAAGCTTTTTACTGGTCACTTTCTCCATCAGTATTTTCTGATTCTGATTCTGCTGTTTTTCTGGCTCGGTCATTTTTAAGGGAAATAAAATCTATATGATTAAAAGTAATTAATCCCATGATTACTGGCGACAGTAATGTTCCAAATCTGTAATATAGATCACATCCTAGAGACTCTAATGACTTTGTTAAAACTGGATCTTGTGTTAAATCATACATAAAATCTTGTTCAGAATCAATGGGAGCAAATCTACTAACTAGTTTAGTGTACAAACTAAGAACTGTTTGACCAACGCTTTTTACCATTCTTGACCCCAGTTGTGCTTCATACCTGTTGTGATATTTTACAATGTCTTGTGGCGACATCTGTTGAATCTGTTCTATGCTGAATTCATTTCCAAGGTACAGTTTTGTTTTTCCACATGCCGCCAAAGAATACAGCCTTTCCTTTTTAGGCATAATAGCTTGGTCATCAACTTGATCATTTGCAATCACAAGTTCAGGAATGTTTAGTAGATCGTCGCTGTTCATGTTTTTTTTATTAGATTATTTTTTTTTATTTTTTTTTAAATGAGCACTGAAAAAACTGTTACCAACCTTGTATACCATTCTGCTGTTATTGGAGGCCTAAGTGTAGGATACACGATGCTTGGTAAAAACTTGTTAAAAATAAAACCGGCAGATCTTGGCAAACTAGACTTTGAAGACTCAGCAAAACTGATTGCTATTATTACAGCTTCATTTGCTACGAAAGATTTTCTAGTTAAGCAAGGAATAATTCCAGACAGTATCAATATGTAAATTAAAAAAAATACATTTACAAAAATGGCTTCACTCGTGATGATGATAGGTGGTGCAGTGGTTAATGCACTTGCTTTTAGCGGAAGTAATTACGCATTTAGTAAACTACGTGATGACGGCGAGAGAAAAAGACATAACAAAGCTATGGAGCAACTAGCTGCAGCACAAGACGCTTATGAAAAGCAGAGAATTAAGCAGTTAGAATTTATTAACGATAAACTTAAAAAACAGGGACATGCAGCTTACACATTTAAAGATGTTGATCAGGCAATAAAAGAATATTATCTAGTAACAGGCAAACCAATCGAGACATTGCCCCCACCAAAATTCAGTGACTTTTATCAACCATCAGAAAAACAAAAGATGCAAGAAATATTGTTTATTGCCTTTGGTATGACCGTTGTGTATTTTGTTGCACATAATATTGGCTGAATAAAAAATGAACAAGATCTATTATTCACCCAAAGGATATTGGAAGGGAATCACTGCAATTAAAAAGCTAAGCCAAGCAGCGGGAGTTAGTGAACAAACAGCAAAGGAATGGTTATCTAAACAAGCGATTTGGCAAATTTATCTACCAGCGCCTAAATGAATACAGAGACCGCACTTTGTAAATACAACGCCAAACGACACCCATCAAATGGACCTTCTATATTTACCTCATGATACGATTAGACGAAAAAGATTTAAGTATGCACTTACAGTCACTGACATAGCTTCAAGATACAAAGATGCGGAACCATTAACACAAAAGAGTGCTTCTGCTGTTGCTGTTGCTATACAACTGATCTATCAACGAGGACCCTTAACTTATCCTCGCATGATTCAAGTCGATGATGGAAAAGAATTTAAGGGCCAAGTGAATCAATTATTGTTAAAACATAGAGTTACCATTAAAAGAGGCATTCCAGGAGTTCACAGATCACAGGCTTTGGTTGAAAACTTTAACAAACAGTTATCTGAAAGACTTTTCTCCTACCAGTATCACAGAGAGCTGATTGACAATTCTCGCAACACAGAATGGGTTAGAAGACTGCCCTCAGTTTTGCGCGCAATGAATAATGAAGAATTTAAATTAACAGGTCTAAAACCAGTACAAGCAATCAAACGAAAAACAATAAATGTTGTTGAAGAGTCTTCATCCAGCAAACTATTACCATTTGGTTTGAAAGTAAGGTACCTTTATTTACCAGGAGAAGCAGAAGGGGACACTCGCATCAGGGCAACAGATCCAGTTTGGAGTGTTGATCCATATGAAATAAAACGAATTGTAAAAATGAATCCGCCTGTGTATTATTTACGAGAAACTGACACAACAAAACGACCAGCCCCTCAAAGATCTTTTGTGAAGGAAGAACTGCAGATAATCCCACCAGACTCAGTTCCGCTTAACTGATGTACATAAATATATTTGAGTCTAAAATGGAAGCACAGAAGAAAGAAACTAAAATGGAAAAATATAAACTCCCGCATGAAGATATATAATTATACTGCTCTCCAGTGCCCAATTGCATATGAAAACTCTGGATTAACAAATACTCGTTTTGTGTTGGTGCGGTCAAGCAACTTCTTTGTTACAACAGTTGTGTTGATCTCATGTAGATTAGATCGTAGTTTTACGTTGTCATGATGAAAAGCCTTTTTATTGAACAATGCTTCCTTGTAGTTGTCATGTGATATGCTTGATTGCACAACACTGCGAGATATTCCCTTTGCTTTTTTGATGGTTTTTTCTTGACATGAAATACTGTACATTTTTTACCTTAAACCAATAAACTCCTTGATCACCCCTCCAGATAATTCATCCTTCATCTTTCCTAAAACCTTCTTATTAACAGTTGAATGCAAAGGTGAATCTTTAGGATAATCAGATGTATCATACCATCCTGCATGCCCTTTAGCTACTTCTATTTCCATGTCTTTATAGATGTCTTCAGTAGGGATATCTATAACAAAACTGTCTGTATCTGTGTAAAGTACTCTGGACTCTGGATACAAGGGTTTAAAGTAGTCATAAAGAAATTCTAACATCAAAAGCTTTGATAATTCTAAAACAGTAAACCCAACAAATACAGGTTTGTCCAATTTGACTTTCTTTTTCTTCATCATTATGCCAAAAAGCTGATCATGAAATCTTCTAAAGTCCTGATAATTTGGTTTTGAAGTCAGCTTAATTGCGTCGTTCTCTCTGGTAACCAATCTGACATCTTTGCGCTTGTGCGGATTCTCCATAGTCTTTCCAAAACAGCTGTTGTTCATCAACTTGAAAAAGTCTTTTTCTGAAGCATCTGTGGATTTAGTTCTGAGATCAGTGTTCTTCATGATGTATGGTTTCATGAACTGTTCTTGGTCAAAAGCAATTATACGATGAACAGCTGTTAGTTTTAAACCATGCCTTAAATAAAATTGTAGAAGTCTGTAATGACAGACATATTTTTTTTTGCCTCGAAGATTAGGCACAAGTTTAGGCGGTTCTGTTTTTGTCATCTTTAGGCTTTCTGCTGCTAATGGATAGTCATTATGCAGGTCATGGAGTTCATGAGGATATTCTAAGTCAACGTCTAGAATGAGACCTCTTTTACGATCAGCTGTAAGAGTATGCAGTTGTTCTACAAAATTAGGAATGTCTCCCGCAGAGACGCCACTATACATTTTAAAGTTACGTAATGGAAGTGATTGCGCCATTGCCCATCCATACAGATTGTTTGCATCTAAATACATAAGATAGTTAGACTTCTTATCAGGATCATAATCATCCAAGTATTTGTTGTTTGCTTTACAGTAATGGTGCGACGCCATACTAATTCCTCCGCGCAATCCGTTTTCAATCATCTGAAGCATTGGCAGGTCAGACAACAGGTCAATCTGTACACCAGTAAATTTTAAGAAAGCGTCCCAACTCATCCCGGGCGCAGAAATATAATGCGCAGGATCTAAACTGTAATGTTTCATGCAGGTCTTTCTATAATTTTCAAAGACGTCCGCCAACAAACATACATCTGCCATCAAATAGGCGTCATGATAGTCTCCCATTGTTTTACACTCTAACTTCTGCCATGCTTCTTGAGCATGCTGATAGTCGGCGTCACTGGTGTCCTTTCCTTTAAGACTAGAAAAGAAAGCACCTTTAGGGGGAAGTGAGTCTTCGCCAAGCCTTTCCCAACTGTTCATGTACTCATAAGGATAAATACCCTTTCTAACAAGTGTTGGGTCAAAATATTCTTCTGTTATTGGGCAGGACTTTAAGGACATAGCCAGTGACTCTAATGATCCCATCAGGTGTTGCATAGAGTCATAAAAAGACAGGTTATTTAAAGTGAAACACATGTACTTTTCTGATGACTGTGCAATACATGATACCCTAAAGGCGCTGGTTACTGCTTGCAATATAAGATGAGAGTCGTAACCTCGCAAGTTATGAAAGAATATAGGCAGCTTCCATGTCTTTGGTTCAAACTTTAGTTGAAGATTGCATTTACTGTGTGCGGCTCCTCTGAACTTTCCACAATGTGATCATGGTCTCTTACTGCTGGATTCGTTGCGCCTGGTGTTAGATCTAAACCACAAATCCAACAACGTGTGGCTGATTTATACTGTTCTTGGTCTTCAGGTGTCATCTTGATTTCAGATAAATTCAGATTATTAGAACAGTCATTACGCACTTGTTGCATGCGTTTTAAGAAGTATTCTGCAGCACGAGGTCCTCTGTATAATTCTGGCTTTGAATGGGCGCCATCCGACCTGACAATGATGAAAGCAAATGAACAAATCTGGTGATTATTCATTAAAACTGTTTTTGGAAGTTTCTGTGGGGTTGGTCCTTCATAAGGAACAATGAGTGATTCGAAATCTGCGTAACCAACATAAGGACTCGTTTGCAGCCGTTTCCAGTTCTTAAAACAAACTTTACTGCCTTCTCTCGGCGTAATTAGTTCTGTATTACAGTCTACTGGGCTAATACAATGTTTCTTATGTTCACTCGCGGCTTGAACAGATGGAATTCTTGTTAAACATTTTCTACAGAATTCTTGTTTATGCCCATTCTTTGAAGTATACGCCAATAATCTACTCATTGTTCGTATCAATGTGTAATGCGGTAGCCCTGCCAGTGAAGACATCAGGAGTAAGTCTACATGATTTTTGTCTGGTTCACCAATCGACGGACTATTCTTAGACACTCTGATAGGCACCAAATTTGTTTCCTCAGACCATGTGTATACGTTAACAGTTATTGGCTTGTTCTGTTCTTCAAACTGATCAATTTTGTCTGCGCTAACAGGAAATAGTATGCCGTCAAAGTTAAGCTCTTTGATGTAAGGACAATAGTTGGACACTCTCTCTGCGTTTTTGCGGATGTGATGCAGCCTTGCAAGAACACACCACATAAAACATTTGTTGTCTGAATTCTTTATGTTTAAAACTGCTCTTTTTGCAACCAATGCTGGGGGTAGCGGAATGTAAGACTTGCCTACAATCGGTTCATACTTAGACTGTTTTAATCTGATCTCTAAGACTTTACCCTCTGTCCAACCAGAGCCTCTCATTTTAGCTTCTTCAGAGGCTACATCAAACTGTGTAAGCAGTTGGTCTGCCCAACCAGGTGTTAAGTCATTATAGGAAAGAATAGTCTGCTGTTTAGTTGAGACCCAGACTTCTAGATTTTCATCATGTATTGTTTTATAGTCGATTAAAACAGTTAACCTTACTTTAACTGGCGGGTCTATTGTTAGTTTACCTGGAACTTGAGAAATAGTATGTGCAACACTTGCCTGTACGTTTGTTGGAGCAATAACTTCTAAATCAATTTCATTTAAAGCTCTTGACAAACGCTCTTCCTCTAAATATTCATCTAACCAAGCGTCAGGACTTTCATATATCTTAGCCATGTTGAGTTTCTTTTCTAACTCAAAATATTTATTTAAATAAAAAAAAATACTTAGAATCAATATCAACGGTCTTTTTGTGCTTGGACTCATAAACTAAAGTATAAACGCCCTTTGGCGTTGTTAATGTGATCTGTTTAGAACAGAGTTTAATGTCTCGTTTACTTTTTTTTTATCTGGTCGGTGTCTGGTTGTTGAGAAAAAGTTACCCTTGCCTTTCTTTGAAGATCAAACTTTTGTCTTTTGTAGTCCTCAAAATCAGCCTGTAAACGCCCAAATTCTTCATCCGTGATGTTTGAGTCAACTAGTGCTTTATTTATTAACAGTTTGAAGGAACTAAGTTTAGCTGTTATTAGTTGAACCATAGCTGTGTGCTTTTGGAGTTTAGTTTTTTTTTTTTTGCTGGCAGCACTTATAGCTAATGAACACACGCCAAGAGTTAAAGACAAACCGCCTAGAGGTAAAGCTGCCGGCGCACCTACGCCTGTTACTAAGAGACCTACACTTGTTCCTGCTGATAGAGCACTAATAGTCGATGTTCCAGTATTAACATATGTAACAGCATTAAAGGCAGCAGAATACCTTCGTTTGGTTTTGTTGTATTTTGAAAGGTTCTGCTCTAGTTCTTGTTGCATTTGTGTAATGTTGGTTAATCTGAAAGTTTTTATGTCAGGGCTTTCTACAGCAACAGAGTTGCCTACTATCTCTTCTTTAGGCACTTTTGGATAAACCTGAACAGACATGCTTTTTAAAAATAAAAAAAAATAATTTAGTATTGGATATCTTTTAATCTGTTATCTTGAATATTCAGCTCCGCATCATATATTAAAAACAAATGTACATTAAGTGGTTTATCACCATCTTTTTCTTTATCAATTTGAATGTTTATTACGTTTTTAACTGTTCTCCCACTCCCATGCAACTGATTATCCTCTGTCGACCTTAGGTCAATCCATAAACCGTATTTCGTTGTTAAATAATCATCAAGTCTAACACTGTGAAGGTGTAGATCTTTAGACACAAGGTCTACTGTTGGATTTCTACACCTCCCGCCTCCAAACAATTTTATTTCATCAAAATGCTGATAAGGTTTAAGCCCGCTACCGTAGACTTGGTTAGGACTACCCTCAATTGAACATTGTACTTTCGTTATTTTAGGATTAATAAACTTTTCACTTTGTCTTTTGAATGGTTCTTCATCTTCACACAGCAATAAAATACCTTTAAGGGATCTTGCTGTGGCACTAAAACTAAAGTTCCATATAGTGTCTGCCCTGCTTTTAGGATATTTAGTATGATGAATCACTCTTTCGTAATATATTGCTAATTTTGACTGATATTGTTGCTCAATCAGCCTTGCTAAGTTAGGGTTGCTAACAGCGTCAAACTCTAACGAGATGTCGAAAATGCTGTACTTTGCTTCAGTGTCTGTAGATTTAATAACACGTTTGTATTCATTAAAAGTTAGTTCATATGACAATCTGTCTTTTAATGCTCCTTGAAAGTATGGCGCATGCGCACTTAACAACTCAAAATCCAAGGGTATGGAAAAGCGATTTCCATAAGCAAAACTTACAGCTTCATACTTGTTACCAGCTTTAGCATCTTCGGCGTCTATTCTGTGTTTTAGTGCTTCGTTATTTTCGATTCCTTGAAACGCAAGATCGGCCCTTTCATTCTCGGTTAGCCATAGATCAGAATAGATTAGAAATACGTCTGCATTGTGTAAAGAAAATATTTCTTGCCCCTCAAGTTTTATAGAAATTTTCTTAACGATTGCCCGTCCCAGATTCTGTACAACTGTCCTGCTTGGGTCTGTTGCTGATTCGAGTTCTATTTTGAAAGTAAGTCGTGCAGATCCGGCACAATCACTTCATCTGCTCCTAGGTCTGGAAATTTAACAGTAAGAATTTGATCTGAATCAATAGTAGATGGATTATTTGGAACAATAATATTCTGTTTATTTCCCTTCACGCCAAAGGGCTCTTTCAGTCTTCTATGCAGGTCAAGAATTGAGCCATATGCTTGTGACATTTTTTTATAAAACAAAATAAAAAGTTAATTATTTAAAAACATGGCGGGCATTGAAGATGAAGATTTTGATGTTTTTGATCGTGCAGATGACATGAGTGAAATGACTCCTTTGACACATCCATTGCCCTCATTGCGGCGTGAATTAACAGAAAGTAAGGTCGGATCATTTTATCAAAGTTTAGGTCAAGAACCCCCCGAAGTTTTAGACCCTAATGATTTTGAAGTAAAAGATGACCATTTGTTTGTGAGAAACGACCAAGGACAACTTGTTCAGCTTACAACTAAACCAGACTCATCAAAGTTTTTAAAAAAGAGTACAATTAGACAAAGGCTCAGTGTGAGCGAACAAAATCGCCTTGGCATTACTAAACCAAAATTAGGCGGGGAGGCAGTTGCTAAACTTCAAAACACACTACAAGAACTGCCAACAGATAACCAAATGCAAAACATAGAACTTAAAGATTTAAATCAAACAGCAGACGAAATAATACAAGCAATAGAAGCAGAAACCAGTTTTTCAGAAGAAACAGCATTAAAAACTATGCACGATCCGCCGCTACCTATGAGAGAAATAACGGCCCTTGATCATGCTTTGAGAAGCATCAGAGGCGAATTAACAAACAATTTAGCAAAACTGGGTGAACTAGATGAGCATATAAAAAGAGAAAAAGAAAAACTAGTTGAGGCTGACGACTCCAACTTAGGGCATGATGTTAATGAAAGAATAACCCGAAGACTACACGATCTTGAACAAGAGAGATCAGCAAGACTAGAAGTGTTGTCTACTAACCGAGAACAATTACGAACTCAAGTGAGCAGAATAAGAGAAACTATCCAAAGAATTTTATATGAAGACATGACGTTAGCAGAACGAATAAGAACACTGTTTAGAGAGCAAGGCGTCACATTAGCAAGCGTTATAACTGCCTTAGGATTTGCAATAAGTACACTGGTGTTGGCTATTACAGGCGGTGGTGGTCAACGTTCAGTGCCTCCGCCGCCATCACCTCCATCACCGCCTGATAAATCATGGATAAAAAAACAACTTGATCATCTTGCGGGTTTATTAAAAAAATTAGCCAGTAAAGCCATAGACTCTTTCCCCGGTATATTAGGGAGTGTCGTTAGCTGGCTTTTGTCTACTGCAAGCAAAGTAGTTGGCTTTATGGCCGAGCACTTATGGACATTAGTTGTCTTAATAGTTGGGTTAATTTTTAGTAAGATAAAGAAGGAGTAATCCTAGGCCAGTTAATCCAATAACAAGTGCTGTCTTTTCATATTCATGGTCATTATTTTTTTTGTCATCGTGAACAGAGTTCGCATCTTCAGCGGCCTTTGGGATTTGGACCTTGAGGATTGGATGACTTATTCTTGGAGGGTCAACTTGTTTGTTTCTTGTTTGTAATATTACTGGCTCAGAATTTATGTCGTTTTTTTCCGACTTTCTGTTCTTTGCCCGCCACAAGGATTTCATTATTGTAGTTTATTATTGTTCCTATCTGGAGTCTGAGGTCAGAAGGCAGCATGTATAAACCAGTGCCAACAGCAAAGTCTACTTTCGATCTTGCGTATTGTAAAACATTTTGGTACCTTTTAATACTTGAAGGATAATCAACTGCAGAATTAATGGCGTCCTCTAAATTTGCCAAGTACTGTTTTTGTGCATCAAAGCCAGTAGAAGGATCAGTTATGTTCGATCTTGCTTGTGCTTGCGAACCTAGCAAACACCAAATATAAGTACGAATGGAGTCGTTTATTCGTTCTATTCCCGCTCTAGTTAGGCCCTTAGAAGTGTCTAAAATAAATGTTGTCCACGCTGTTTTATGCTCTTGCTCTATGGACCCGAGGTGAACAGCTGTGCCTGAAGAGAAAGATGTGTAAGGAGGATTCCAGTCATAGTTATACTTTCTGTGCACGCCCCAAAAATAAGGGGTGCCTAAACCATGATTGCGGTCCAACTTTTGTCTAAAGTCTGTCTTAACATTAATATTGAATTCGTTACAGATCCTTTCAAAAACCTTCATGTCTATTCTGTTGCTGAATGGATTAAACGGTTTGTCATTTGGTAATGGCGCTTGCAGTTCAGACAAAATACGTCTGAAGGTGTAACAGAAATGAAATCTATACACTGACCTCACCAAAGGATCAGGATGATTTAAATGATCGGCATACGACACTCCACACCCAGTTGATGCGCAAAACACAGCAAAGTTTAACTGGTTCTGATAAAACTGCATCGGATGACTGAACCACACTTTTGGGATGTAGTCTTTTTTAATAGGAGGGTTAAGATATCTGTTTAATGGATTACTAACCTTTACTTGAAAGGTGTCAGACTGAGTCACAGAAATGTCAAGGGTGTCAGTTGTTATATTTTTAAGATTGTAGTGCAGTCCAACAGAATATTTTGCATTAGTATATTTGAATGCACTCATTTTTAATTTGTTTTAAAAATGTTTGTAACAATAACAACTCAAGACAGTCCTTCGTTTTTAGAATATGCTATTGATAACGAATGCGGAACCCAAAGGGTCGCACTCCATGAAATTTTTTACAAAGTCGTATGGTTTAATATAAGTGAATCCAAGCAGAATAATATGATTCTAAAAGTTGACAAAAGAGGAGTCAAAGTTAGCAAGTTAACCATACCTGATGGTTATTACGGGTTTTGCTCGCTAAAAGAAGCAATGAGTAACTTTGACATTACTCTCAAACTTAACAATGCAAATTTGAAAATAATGTTGAATTCAAACCTGAAGAAGAAGAAGTAGGTTACCTTGTTGAAAGAGAGCTAGCTAAAATGTTAGGTTTTGCAACTGACAATCGAGACATTCATATTTTTAAAGTTACATCAGACAAAACTACTTATGAGGGAGAAAATCCGCTCGATCTTGCATTACATTCATTACTCTATGTTCATTTGGACGAGCTGAGCACTGATGAAAACTTATATGATGGAAGGCCCTCAACTGTTTTAAGAGCTCTTCCATCAGGGAAAGCTGCATATTGCGATTATGAAATTATACAATTCTCTAATTTACAGTTTAAAAAATTAGCTTGTGGGAGGGTCAGATCATTTAATATAAAGATCACAGATAAAACAGGGAAAGTCATGAAATGTGATAACCTGCACATTGTTTTAAAAATAAAATAATAAGTTGTACTAAAAATAATGTCGCGTGGGCCAGAAGAATCGGGAGTTACATTAGCGCCTGTGAGGTGTGTAACTTTAGAATTAAAAGACCTTGCAGACACTGAGGACTTTGAACAGAACGGTGAGATAGGCAGTTTGTATGGTTTTGAGTACACTAAAGATGGTTATTATAAACGCAAAGAGGTTAGCACAACAAAAGGTTTCCTAAACTAGAACAACTACGCAATCTAGAAGCAAATAATGCAGGCCATTATGAATATAAAATAGTTCGAAAAACTGACAACAAATGGCACTTAGAACCATATTTAGAATGGGACATAAAATTTGAATTCTTAAGCCCACTTACATTTTTTGACCGTCAAAAAAGTTTCAGAAAAGCATTCAACTCTGGCCCTTTACATGTAAGTCTTATGCCAGAGGACAACAGTCAGAAAGAGATCGAAATAAAGCCGTTTGGGAACAAACAGTACATCCTCCACAGAAGAGAATCGGTTTTAAAGAAAGCTTCTACAAAATTACAGTTCATTCCACGCACAAAATTAGGAGACACGTTCACAATGATATTTGAAATTTCTGTCTTAAAAGATGAGGCGAGGAATGGAGCTTTGGGTGTCAGTGACAATCTTATGAAAGGAATTCTTATTAGCTGGCAAAACTTAGACGTTGACAAACTTAAAGTTACTGTCGTTGTTCTTTACAATGGTGAGGATATTAAGGTC
Organism: Conus canariensis; assembly: GCA_033310375.1. Taxonomy (NCBI): domain Eukaryota; kingdom Metazoa; phylum Mollusca; class Gastropoda; order Neogastropoda; family Conidae; genus Conus; species Conus canariensis. The sequence goes on from CM065719.1 coordinate 89,146,231, forward strand.
ATGACAACAAGCAACAAAATTGATATTAGTCTACACAGAAACGATCTTACAGAACTAAACTGGATTAATCTTACACATTTGGGCCTTATAGGTTTTTATTATACTGAACAAGTTTTGACAGAGAGTATGATAAACATAATAACTGGATTAGATTAAATTATGTTTTAAAACTATGGAGCAGTTAAACTTTATGACAAAAACCCCTCATTGTTCATTGATTTGTGGACAGACAGGTTGTGGAAAAACAATATTTGTCCTCGACCTATTACAAACAGTTTATCGTTATAATTTTGATCATATTGTAATTTTCTGTCCGACACTTAAATGGAACAAAGCATATCACGATAGAAGGTTTATATGGACGGATGATGACATATATTTAGTTGATCCCAGCAATAAACTGAGTGAGTGTTTAGAACACTTTTATAGATTGTTTGAGGGAACACAGACACTATTTATTATAGATGACTGCTCAGCAGAGAGAGACATAGTTAAAAAGAGAAAAACTTTGTCAAAACTGTCTTTCGGTGGAAGACATGCTGGGATAAGTGTGTGGATTTTATGTCAAAAATATAACTCAGTTTTAAAAGACTTTAGAGAACAGTTAAAGACTGTAGTTTTATTTCACATGAAAGACAGAGACGCATTTGATGAATGTATGCGTGAAAATGATGTTATTGAAAACAATCAAGAAAAACAAAGGATTAAGCAAAAACTGAAATCTGAAAAGTTTTGTAAATTAGTATTAAAAACAGATAATCCTACACAGTATATATGTTTGTAAGGAGTTTATTAATTAGAGAACGAGTAAATGCGTAGACTAGAGCAGCCGCCCCGAAAACGGAAAATCCGTTTGAGGGGCGGTTGAGCTAGTCTCGGCATTTACTCGTTCTCTCATTGCAAGAAAATCCAGTCATTTAAGACTGGCAATCTTGACTGGGAAGTCAGTCTTGCATGGACATGCATCAAATGTTCCAGCAAAAAAAAAAAGTCTTTAAATGGAAGTAGTCTTTACTTAGATGTTAATCTAGTATTGACATAAAATAAACTGTCTGAAAAATTAAGTCTTTCTACGGAGTCAGTTCAGACATGGATCTAGTATGGAAACTGAGGAAAAAAATGTTTCGGTTATTAAACCATACTGCTAACAGCTTTGACTGATGGCATCGTTGGACATCTCATGTATTCAAGAAAATCTCATAAAGATCGGCCCCAAATCCATTTGTCTTCTGCCTTAACAGGTGCAGTTTGCAGTCAGCATGAAACACACACACACCTAAATCCTCCTCCCTGGCCTTCTACTATACCAGCAGTGCACACTCATCCTGCTATACCAACAGTGCACACTCATTCTGCTATACCAACAGTGCACACTCATTCTGCTATACCAACAGTGCACACTCCTGCTATACCAACAGTGCACACCCATTCTGCTATACCAACAGTGCACACTCATTCTGCTATTCCAACAGTGCACACTTCTTGCTATACCAACAGTGCACTCATTCTGCTATACCAACAGTGGACACTCCTGCTATACCAACAGTGCACACTCCTGCTATACCAGCTGTGCACACTCATTCTGCTATACCAACAGTACACACTCATTCTGTTATACCAACAGTGCACACTCCTACTATACAAACAGTGCATACTCATTCAGCTATACAAACAGTGCACACTCCTGTTATACCAACTGTGCACACTCATTCTGCTATACCAACAGTGCACACTCCTGCTATACCAACAGTGCATACTCATTCAGCTATACCAACAGTGCACACTCATTCTGCTATACCAACAGTGCACACTCATCCTGCTATACCAATAGCGCACACTCCCGCTATACCAACAGTGCACACTCATTCTGCTATACCAACAGTGCACACTCCCGTTATACCAACAGTGCACACTCATCCTGCTATACCAACAGTGCACACTCATTCTGCTATACCAACAGTGCACACTCATCCTGCTATACCAACAGTGCACACTCCTGCTATACCAACAGTGCACACTCATTCTGCTATACCAACAGCGCACACTCCTGCTATACCAACAGTGCACACTCATTCTGCTATACCAACAGTGCACAGTCATTCTGCTATACCAACAGTGCACACTCATTCTGCTATACCAACAGTGCACACTGCAGTGCACACTCATTCTGCTATACCAACAGTGCACACTCATCCTGCTATACCAACAGTGCACACTCATTCTGCTATACCAACAGTGCACACTCAGACAAAGACCTGAGACATACTAACAGACCACAGACCTGACACTTCCTCCAGAGGATTCCGTGTTGCGTAGAAGGAGTAAGCTTCATCCACTGAGCTCTGGCCCAGGCCCCCTGACCCTCCCTGTGTAATGTAAGACCTGGAACATGGCACATGTTACAAAGTCAGTCACATGATGAAGATGATAAAACATGATGATGACAGCATCATAGTCACGTAGAGGTAAAGAGAAACACACACACACACACACACACACACACACACAACCAAGCTAAAAAAAAAAAACGCAAACAAAAACAAAAACAACCCCCCAAAAAACCCAAACCTTGATAATGGAATTTCATGGGCCAGCCTCAAACATCAAGTGATTTTTTTCCCCCACCATTTTGGTAGCTGTGGTCAGTCCAGGATGACCAATGCTCATGCACACAGTTCCTCCCTTCCCTCCTCTTCTTGCATGTTAGCACTACAGGGCAGACACACAATGTCCACAGCCTTGCCAGAGGGGGGATTATGGCCAGCACTCTCCATGATCCCCACAGCCAACTTACGCAGGCTGGTACTGCAAGCCTGGCGGAGGATCTATGGAGGCAAGGCGTGGAGCATCCATCAAGCTTTCAAACCCTGTGTCAATCACTCCCACACCCCTGCCTCGGGGGGTGCCACGATTCAGGGGCAGAGGACCCCCTAGTCTTGCTCCACGGTCAAAGTCCTCCAGACGACGGCGACCCAGGATGACCTCAGACCTTGGGCTGTCAGAGAGAAGAAATATAAAGGTCAGAGTTCAAGGTTAAGGTAGAGTTCATGTAGTATTGGAACCACTTGAAAAATATGTAGATCACTCTGCTTCTTCACAAAGAATTTTTTAATGCGAAAAAGAAGACGTTGTTTATGGATTTGGGAGTAATAAATCCATTCACTAATAGATATTTACATGGACTTTGGATGTACATGTGACTCGTGAACTCTTTGTGTTGCTACGCTATTGTTTGGGAACACGGATTTGGGAGTGAAAGATGACAGAAAAAACAAAATCAGGATCATGTTGATTGTGCATGAATACAAAACGAAAGAGAAATATGATGTGTCTCAGAGTTGGACACAATATATCTTAACCCGCTTGGGATGATGGGCCCCATATGGGGCTTCCCGGTCGAACACGATGAGCCACGATTGTGGCTCAATTCAAATCTCGCGCTGATAAGAGGCCAATCAAGTGTCCGAATGCGATTATCCAATCGGAAAGCTCGTAGCTATAGTCCTTCATCTTCCACCTTTGCAAGAACGCCATTTTTATCGACTGATTGACGCTTTTTTATCCTCAAAACAAGTGATGTTGAGAGCCACCACGAAGATGAAAATCTTGCTCATGACACCAGTGACGAGTCTGTGTTTGACAGCGACTCTGACAGGGATTATGAAGGTAAATATGCATGTGTTTTTGTTGCAAACTGAGTGAAAGTGGTTGAAGTGCTTGATGTTGGTGATTGTGGCAGTGATGAATGGAGTGGAGGTGGGGAGAGCTGAAGTGACTGATACGAATGGTTTGTTAACATTTGCTTCACTACCACTGTGGTAGTATTTTCTTGTTGTTTTTGTACTTTTGTACCTTTGCAAACACGATCTGTTGAATGAAGCTTGTGTTTATATACATCAGTCTTTTGGTTTTGCTAGTGATTTGTCGCCAGTAGTGTTTGCTACATTAGAAATTTAGTAGGATATTTTTGAAGGGCGAGTCATGTGGGCGTGGCTGTTTTGAACCAGCAAGTAAAGTCACTTTTCATTTTCAAAACTTATTTTCAACAGAATTTAATTTATATTTTCATTAGAATTGTAGAATAAACATGAGAGGATTTCCTCCCCCCTCTTTTCCCATCCCCACATCCACTGTTTTTTTTGTTTTGTTTGTTTTTTGTGTGTGTATGCTGATTTATGGGTTGGGTGGGTGGGTGAGGAGTAGGCTGTAAATGGAAACAAAATCTTTTCACTTAATTCATGATTTATAGCAGAAAACATAAATAATAATAGTGTGCTTTCCTTTTTTTGGTTCCAGACCCCAGCGGTGAAGATGGAAGTGATGATGATGCAGGTGATGGCCCTGATGTAGTGGACCTTGAACGTAGTATTTTCTTTGTTTGGGAGGGCTGCCCTGAACAGCTACATCATATATGAGAAAAATACCACAGATCCAGCCCAAACTGAACAGATACCACTTCATGGTTCAAGTTGTGGAGTCGCTGGCAGGGAATTACTACCCTCTCAAGGTGGTGAGAAGGTGGTGGACGGCGGCAGAGATCCAGGCAGCCAGGGCAGACCCACCTCTGCAAGTTGCTCCAGCCCAGTCTGACCAACCTCAGCCTGGCCCTGCCCATCCTGGACATCACCTGAGGAAGCTGCCAGTTGGGCACAGAAGGAACTGTGTTGCTGGGCATGATAGGAGAGTAAGATCCTCCTATGAGTGCCCAGCATGTGATGTGGGACTGTGCCCAGGTTGTTTTTCCAGGTACCACAGGAGGTAACTGCTACCTTCTGATGGGTACCTGGGATGTGTGGGAACAGTGTGCTTGATATTCTGGACAGATCAGAGAAGTGTGTGTGGGATTGTAAGATTTTTCTGTGAAACATTTTTTTCTGAGTGCTTTTCATGGATCTGTACTGGTTACTTTGCTGGACTACTTCTCTCACCATAGCCAAGGTAAGCTGTTTTCTTTGTTTTCTTTGCAAAGTTCAAGCTTTCTTCTTTCTAAAAATATGTAGGTTTCTGGGTCTAATGTTTATATAAGAGTTGTGAAAAGTAAAAACAAGCACTACCCCTAGACGTTTTTGCGGTCTTCAATTGTAAGCCATTGTTGTAGAATACACATATAATTATATGCAGTGTCAAGAGGGTTAAGAGCTGAACTATGCAGTGATTTTGTCCTAATGACACCTGATCTCCTGACAGATGTTACCTACAGCTCTGAAGGTAATAGAGAAAGTATAGCGTTTGGGGCCTTACTTGTGACTAAAGACTTGGACCTTAATCAATTGATCAATCTATCCATCTACAAAACACTGGAGGTAGGATAATTCATTTTTCTGGCACTTGTAATGAAGAAAAAATGTTCTGTACAGAAAAGAAAAATGTTCTGATGACTGTAAAGTCCTAAAAATGAAGCTGACAGACTCTGCATCAGAATGAAATAAAACATAGAGTACACATGTATCTGCGAGAGAGTGCTGAAGTTCCCAGTGAGCTATCCTCAGAACAAAACCAGTGCATCTCTCTCGCTCTCTCTCTCTCTCTCTCTCTCTCTCTCTCTCTCTCTCTTTTATCTCTCTCTCTCTACTTACGCAGTTTCCTTAACTTTGTTACATCTTTAAAAGAAAAACATGATGCAACACTCACAGGACATAAATATCTAAGGCCCTTACTGCTTATAACTGCATAATGGCAGAGCTAGCATGAGTGTATCCCCCTTTGAACTGATCTATTACATCATTACATCCATCCAGCGACAGTCCCCAGAAAATGAACAATACTACCACTGACATAGACATGGAGAGTCAATAAAAAACTGAGATCACCACAAAAAACCAAGGCATGAATGGCCAGCATAACTTGACACTTTTTCCTTGCATGATGATCAGTAAGGATGAAGATGATGTATATGATGTTACACATTTCCATTCTGATTTAAGATTTCCATTCTGGTTTAAGACTTAATGTAAACGCTACGTTACCTTTCACAGTGTATCTCTTTGAAAGAACATTTGAATGGGCTCTGTCTTCCCACAAAGCAACACAAATTCTTCACCTGATCTGATCCAATTTCTCCAGACTCTCCATCAGTGTGGTGTGATAAGGTCTGACAGGGTTCTGGCGTGAGCGCCGACCGGTAGTTATCGTCGCAGCTGGGAACTTCTGGACTTCAGGATCAAGGAAGCCCGAATAGTCCACGTTCAGGTCCAATGTCTTTTCCCTGTGGAGAGAGAGAGAGAGAGAGAGAGAGAGAGAGAGACAGAGACAGAGAGAGACAGAAGAGAGAGAGAGAGAGAGAGAGTGAGAGAATGTTCACAGGAACACACTTATACAAAAAATCTTTTCACAGCAAACACTAATACATTTATGAATTTAAGTGAATGCACAAATACAAGCAAACACACACACACACACACACACACACACACACACACACACTACTCTCATGCTAACATTCCATACTGTCAAAAGATAAAGACAGACATGCCTACCCTAAATTTTTTTTCATCAAGAACAGATAATGTAAAAACCAGGAACAAACTACCATTTTCAGTGATTTTCAGGGACACATTATGTTCTTACAAAAGCGCTGTTGTGCAGATGTACATGTATGCATACTTGCATGCTCACATTACCACTGCAACCATGACTAATGGAGAATGTGCACTTGCAGATAATGCATAAAGTTTTCCCTTTACTGTTCTTGTAAACATGACTTGCACTCATCATATTATTCATTGATGGTGTGGCGGCAATGACATTTTCTTTTTTTCTTTTTTTACAGTAGGATTCCCTGTTTATTGTCTTCATCTGCCTCATAAATCCTGACTTGCTTATTACCGCTAGCTACCTTTTCAGCATTTTCACGTTATTTCTGCGCAGTTCTGTCTCTTCCATAGCCTATTAAGAACTTCTGCCAAAGTGCACAGTGTTTGGGTTACAGCTTCTCATTTTTGATCAGGTTTGTTCAACAGTGAAAAAAGGAGCACACACTTGTTTTTTCACTCCATCTTTGTAAAAGAGAATCTAAGCAGGAAAAATGCTAGACTCAGAATACTACAGCATATATTGGTAAACTTTAAATGCTAGACTCAGAGTACTACAGCATATATTGGTAAACTTTCAGAACACAGAATCAATGTGCAATGTTCATTTCAGAAAATGACAACTCAACACAAAATCCAGAAGTAAACAGCTATGAATGAAAAAAGAAACACACGTACACACACAGATGAGGGTCCCATCAAACGAAACAAAAAGGGTTTTATACACCCATATGAAATTTTTTAGAGGATGGAAGAGTTTGGGGTCTTTCACCGTGCTTTCTGTTTCTAAATGAAAAAACCTCAGTCAATATTAGATTCCCCACAGTCATTAAAGTAAAAGCCAGATCAAATCATGACACGTCAAACATATCAAACTCTCTATATTTGGAAGTAAAGAAAAACAAACAAGCAACCAAAAAACAAGGTTTAAAAACAGCCTGCATTCCCATAGCGAAGCAATTCCACATTCAACAAGCACTCATCATATTCAACAAACACTGTCCACTTTCAACAAACACTGTCCACTTTCAACAAGCATTCTCCACATTCAACAAACACTGTCCACTTTCAACAAACACTGACCACATTCAACGAACACTGTCCACACTCAACAAATACTGCCCACATTCAACACTGTCTACATAAAACAAAAACAAAAAACCTGTCCAATTGAAAAATGTCCACATTCAACACTAACTACATTAAACACACACACACACACACACACACACACAAACATACACACACACACACACACACTAACGCACATGTATAGGCTTTCAACCCCACAGTCTGCAAATTGCTTGCTCCATTAACAACAATCAAGTACTTCACAGGTGCTCTACAGTGTTCACTGTCTCCCTCACCTTGTAAACTGACTACAGAAGAGAACTTCAACTTGCTAGATTACCTTTCAATGGCCTGTTTTTTTGCAGGCATTTTTAAGATTTAAGATTTGACTTTGTCTCTGAATGACACTCCATTTCAAGTCAGTCAATTCACATTTTACAGAGCTGAGATCTGTGCGTACAGATGATGACATGTAGCTTCAGTTTGACATTCATTAGGAGGGCATAACTACATGCAAATTAGTTCATATGCTCAACACAACATTTGCTAAGCTGTGAGATCACAGCAGACATACATGACCATAGAGAATAGTTGCACCACAGATCACAACAGACATACATGACCACACAGAATAGTTGCACCACAGATCACAACAGACATACATGACCACACAGAATAGTTGCACCACAGATCACAACAGACATACATGACCATAGGAATAGTTGCACCACAGATCACAACAGACATACATGACCACACAGAATAGTTGCACCACAGATCACAACAGACATACATGACCACACAGAATAGTTGCACCACAGATCACAACAGACATACATGACCACACAAAATAGTTGCACCACAGATCACAACAGACATACATGACCACACAGAACAGTTGCACCACAGATCACAACAGACATACATGACCACACAGAATAGTTGCACCACAGATCACAACAGACACACATGACCACACAGAATAGCTGCACCACAGATCACAACAGACATACATGACCACACAGAATAGTTGCACCATCGATCTGCATATGTTGAAGCTAGAGATATAACCAGCAACAATGTACTGTCAATACCAGCACACACACACACACACACACACACACACACACACACACACACACACACACACAGCAGCAGCAGCAGCCCAAATTCACAACACATAAACCCACTTTTTTGAAAAAAAATGACGCAGTTAGTTACAACAGGCACATGCAGGATTAAAAGCTACAGACTATTGTGTTGTAAAAGTGTGTAAAAGCAGCATTTAAAAAAACAGTGTGTGTGTGTGTGTGTGTGTGTGTGTTGAGTGCAAGTGTGTGTATGTGAGTGTGAGTGTGAATGTGTTCATGTGGTGTATGTATGTATCTGTGGTGTGTGTGTGTGTGTGTGTGTGTGTGTGTGTGGTCTGTGTGTGTATCTGTGTTTGTGTCTATGCCTGCTGTCTGGATGTCTGTGTCTAAAAACAGGGAGAACAAAAATGTAATAGTATGATGTGCAGTGAGCACTGTGACTCCTTCAGCAATGTAGTGTGATGTGCAGTGAGCCCTGTCACTCCTTCCGCAACGTAGTGTGATGTGCAGTGAGCCCTGTCACTCCTTCCGCAACGTAGTGTGATGTGCAGTGAGCCCTGTCACTCCTTCCGCAACGTAGTGTGATGTGCAGTGAGCCCTGTCACTCCTTCCGCAACGTAGTGTGATTTGTGTAGTGAGCCCTGTCACTCCTTCCGCAACGTAGGGTGATGTGCAGTGAGCCCTGTCACTCCTTCCGCAACGTAGTGTGATGTGCAGTGAGCCCTGTCACTCCTTCCGCAGCGTAGTGTGATGTGCAGTGAGCCCTGTCACTCCTTCCGCAGCGTAGTGTGATGTGCAGTGAGCCCTGTCACTCCTTCAGCAACGTAGTGTGATGTGCAGTGAGCCCTGTCACTCCTTCAGCAACGTAGTGTGATGTGCAGTGAGCCCTGTCACTCCTTCAGCAACGTAGTGTGATGTGCAGTGAGCACTGTCACTCCTTCAGCAACGTAGTGTGATGTGCAGTGAGCCCTGTGACTCCTTCAGCAACGTAGTGTGATGTGCAGTGAGCCCTGTCACTCCTTCCGCTACGTAGTGTGATGTGCAGTGAGCCCTGTGACTCCTTCCGCAATGTAGTGTGATGTGCAGTGAGCCCTGTCACTCCTTCCGCAACGTAGTGTGATGTGCAGTGAGCACTGTGACTCCTTCAGCAACGTAGTATGATGTGCAGTGAGCACTGTGACTCCTTCAGTAGAAAGAAACTTGTGGAGAGCGTGGCAGCAGAGAATCCTCAGAAGAGAAGCCCCCTTCAAGCAAGTGTTTCAGCCCTTATCTCCTGACACTCTAGGGGGGTTGGGCCACAGCCGGTTCATGACTCTGGATTTCCCTCTGCTGCCCCTTTTTTTCCCATCTTGGGACGAGCCATGGCTGGGATTCGAACCCATGACCTTCTGGACATGCTCATTTTCCACTTAATGACTCACACTCTAACCACTGAGCCACTGGGGCACCTGATATTTGTAGGGAAATTTAAGCCTTATGAAGTTCACTTTTGTTCCTCCTTGACCAGATCCAGCTTGAGCACCTCTCTGCCGCTTCTGCCATTGCTTTCAGGGCTCTGGTTTTTTCCCTCCCTGCAACTGACAGCTGTTTCATGAGGCTGTATGCAGACGTTCCTACAAACCCCCTAGCTCCAATTTCTGCAGTGAGGACTTTGACCTGATAGCCTTCTCTCCGCAGGCTGTTTGCCAGATCAGATCAGCATACTTTTCAGTCTTGTAGATTTGAGCTGCCTCCATTCTGTTCTCATATGGCAGCATGAGCTTGATCATGATCAGCTGCTTGGTTGACTGAGAGTGGACTAATATGTCTGGTCTCATGCCACTCTTGCTGATGATCTCTGGGTGACTCTTCCATTCTGGGAGGTCTGCAGTGCACTCCCAGTCATCTGCCCCGTCCAGCAGACTCTGCCTGCATGTTCCAAGTGGCACTATTGTTCTTGGCCATGATTTGCTACCTCCTGCCGTGAAGAATGTTGCGGGTGCGTTTGGAGTCCTGATTTTCCCTTTTGTGGTGTTGGTACTAGCCCAGACTGCTTGTACAATCTCTTTGAGCACTTGGCTCCATGTGTACCTTCCTTGAGCCAGGGCTACTTTACATGTGCTTAGGACATGCTCCACTGTTTGTTTTTCATGGCAGAGTGGGCATCCAGGATCGTCTGTTTTTCCCCACTTCACCAGGTTTGCGTTTGAGGGCAGAAGGTCATATGCAGATCTGAGAATGAAGCTGATCCTGAGAGGGGCCATGTGCCAAATGTCATTCCAAGTGAGACTTCTTTGGAGTGCATTCTCCCACGTTGTCCATTGCCCTTGCTGGCTCTGCTGGACTGTTTTTTGGAGTCTTTTTTGGTCTTCATCTTTTCTCATCTCCTGAACCATCATGTCTCTTTTGAGATTCAGTTTTGGTCACCCCCAGTCCTTGTCTGTTGGTCTGCTTGTGTCCTGTTATTTCTCTGATCTTGAGACTTTCTTTTGCAGAATCCATCGCCTCTTGAACTTTCCATTTCCTGCCTGTCTTAAGCTGGGGCTTGATTGCTTCTACCACCTCGTCTCCTGAGTCTTCCAGCATGCTTTGAAGTCTGATCTTCCCTGCTTTGTATTCCTCCAGGATGGATTTCAGTGGCAGTTTCAGCTTTGCTTGGCGACAGTACTGCGCTATGTCAGTGAGACAGGGTGGGACACCAAGCCATTTCCTTGTGAACCTATTGATTTTGGCTTCCCTTGCCTCCACTATGCTGGTGCAGATGTCGTATATCATCAGAGGCCATAGGAGCTTTGGTATCAGCATGAATTGCAGACACCAGACCTTGTATTTGCCAGGGAGCCCACACTGGTCAATGGTCTCCAAGCCTTCTTCCAACATCTATTTGTTTTCTTTTGCTCTTTGTGTGTCTTTCAGGGTATCATCATACCATCTTCCAAGGCTCTTGACTGGCTCTTCTGTGACTGTTGGAATGGCCTGGTTAGCAACACTGAAGACCACAGATTCGGCCACTTTTCCTTTCCTCAGTGAGAGACTCCGTGATTTCTTTGGCTTGAACTTCATTCTGGATGAAGCAACTATGTCGTCCAGCCTCTCCAGCTGATGACGTGTCTCGTCTTCTCTGGATGAAATCACTGTAGTGTCATCCATGAAGGCCTTGAGAAGTGGCATCTTGTATCCATCGCCAAGGTCTGTTTGTCTTGCGTTGCTCGTTGCTGCTTTCAAGATGACTTCCATTGCCAACATGAACAGTACTGGGGAAATTGCACAGCCCATTGCAATGCCCACTTCCAAGTTGATCCAATCTGTTGTGTACTCCTTGGTAGAGAACCGCATTGAGAAGCCATTGAAGTACTTCTTGAGCATGTCGCGGATGTTCTTTGGCACATGGTATATCTCAAGAGCCAGCTGTATCATCTCATGGGGTACAGATCCATATGCGTTTGCCAGATCAAGCCACACTACGTCCAGGTCTCTCTTTTCTGTTTTTGCTCTTTGGATTGCCTCCCAGATCATTGTGGCGTGTTCTACACAGCCAGCTACGCCTGGGATGCCACCTTTCTGGACTGACACATCCAAGTACTTGTTTTCCATGAGGTACTTGGTCAGCCTTGCTGCCATGACAGAGAAGAAGATTTTCCCTTTGACGTTCAGTTGTGATATTGGCCTGAACTGGCTGATGTCACTTGAGTTTTGCTCTTTGGGGATGTACACACTATCTGCTGTCATCCACTGGCCGCTGATCTTCTGGTTTCAACAAGCTGATCGCAGCAGCCTGTGGAGCCACTCCAGCACCTTGGGACATTTCTTGCACAGCTGGTAAGGTATTCTGTTTGGCCCTGGTGATGATTTGGCTCTGACTTTGTCGACCACCTTCTCGATTTCCGCCAACGTTGGTGGCTTGTCATTGAACTGTTCCTCAGGTTTGGTTGGCCACACCAGACTTTGAATGTCGAGTGGTGCTTTGCTCTGTGAGTCAGAGTATGTTTTCCTCAGATGCTGCTCAAGAACTCTTTTGTCCATACTTAGGGTCCCAGATTTTGGCTGCTCAAACAGTGTTCTGGCAAACTGGAAGGGGTCTCTGAAGAAGTGCTCTTGGGTCTTCTTCTTTTTGTTCTTCCTCTTCCTCGCAGATTCTGCTTTGCTGAGGGTGCTGTGTTTTGCTTTCAGGTCTTTCCAGAGTTTTTCCAAGCCTTGTTTTTCGGCTGGCAGTGCGGTCTTCATTTGCTTCTTGAGGTTTTTCTTTTGGACCCTGATCTTGTCCATCTCTTCTTGGCGTCTGGATTTCTTTGGAGGTGTTTTCTCTTTGGGTAGTTTTGCTCCATAGGCATCTCTACATGTGGCATACACAATGTCCCCATATGTGGCTAATTTGTGTTCCAGGGTGCTTTTCCCTATCAGTGCATCGAGTCTTTGGACGATTTTTGCATCCAGTTTCTCCCAATCCTCAGTTTCATTTGCTCGTGGCAGGTTGAGTTTAGGCGCCTGGCATCGAGGGCCTGTGCAAATTCCTCATCCAAACCAACAGCGTGGATGTCCTTAGCACTGTGGTTTAAATCCTGGCCTTGGTCTTCCGATGTCTTATCTGCTGATGCAGTGCGCTGCTGCTCACTCAGATGAGTCTTCACACATCCCATCTTTGTTTTGTGGATCTTCATGCCATGGGTGGTAGCGAAACGCTTTCCACAGACACATGGATATTCCATTTGGTCCATGTTCATAGTCCGTTTGGGATTTGCAGTCGTGATTGGTTGAGCACCGATGGATTCATCATTCTCTCCCCCTTTCGGTGAATCCTGGGAGCATCTTTTCCTTTTGTACTTAGTAGCCACATGTTGAAGGCAAAGTGGGGAGCCAGCCCACAGAGCCCTTGGTTCTGGTCTTTCCCAGGGTCCTCCGGTCTTTCCCGGACGTCCTCTGGCCTATTCCTGGAAGTCAATGGTTTACCCATGCATCAGTAGAAAGAAACTTGTGGAGAGTGTGGCAGCAGACAGCAATGTAGTATGATGTGCAGTGGGCACTGTGACTCCTTCAGCAATGTAGTATGATGTGCAGTGAACCCTGTGACTCCTTCAGCAATGCAGTATGATGTGCAGTGAGCATTGTGACTCCTTCAGCAATGTAGTATGATGTACAGTGAACATTGTGACTCCTTCAGCAGAGAAGTGAATAATGCCACCACTGACCTGGTCGATAACACAGCATGCCCTTTTCTTCGCAGACTACCACTTTCATAACTGAACTACCTACTTTGTTTGGATTTCAGGACATAAATGTTCACTGTGCTTGAAAAAGTGACCCCCCCCCCCCAACCAAACAAAAATGAGTGCACAAAACATAACCATAACCCTTAAAACACTGCAACAATTGTGTTTCAAATGCCCTGGACTCCACACCTGCTCAATGACATTATTCTCCCAAATCTCATGCTGGCTGCCCCATAAGCAGCAATGTGCAGGTTTTTTGTGCTGCTGGCAATCCACAAAAGCCTTCTAGTTCAGGTCACTAACTGGCAAGCCGCCAGAGGAGGCAGTGTACCACTGCTGATTCACTGGGTGGAGTTCAGCCACACCTACTCTGACCTACCGTGAGCAGAACTTCACCTAATAAACTCCAGTCAACGACAATAACTAGATGGAATAAATCTAGTTGCAAAGTGGGACGACTGCAGGTGGAAATCTAAACAAATCTTAAATAAATGTAAGCAAACCGCCAAGAGAAATGTGGACAAACAAGTCACAAGACAAAACACAATGTGTTTCGACCTCTTAGGTCATCTTTTAGATGGAATGAAATTCAGTGAGCACTCTCTGCAATGGAAGACCATGAAGCATGTTCCTTCAATGGCAGCCTCCAGGGGAGTGCTGATGCAGCAAATTGTGACCCTGACTAACCACAAGAATGGCAGTGGAGGGCAAAATGGACCTGTGATGACCACAACAATGGGAATGCAGGGGAAAATGGACCTGTGATGACCACAACAATGGGAGGGGAGGACAACATGGACCTGTGATGACCACAACAATGGGAGGGGAGGGGAACATGGATCTGTGATGACCACAACAATGAGAGTGGAGGGGAAAATGAACCTGTGATGACCACAACAATGGGAGGGGAGGGCAACATGGACCTGTGATGACCACAACAATGGGAGTGGAGGACAACATGGACCTGTGATGACCACAACAATGGGAGGGGAGGACAACATGGACCTGTGATGACCACAACAATGGGAGGGGAGGACAACATGGACCTGTGATGACCACAACAATGGGAGTGGAGGACAACATGGACCTGTGATGACCACAACAATGGGAGGGGAGGACAACATGGACCTGTGATGACCACAACAATGGGAGTGGAGAGCAACATGGACCTGTGATGACCACCACAATAGGAGGGGAGGACAACATGGACCTGTGATGACCCACAACAATGGGAGAAGAGGGAAACATGGACCTGTGATGACCACAACAATGGGAGGGGAGGGGAACATGGATCTGTGATGACCACAACAATGGGACGGGAGGACAACATGGACCTGTGATGACCACAACAATGGGAGTGGAGGACAACATGGACCTGAGATGACCACAACAATGGGAGTGGAGGACAACATGGATCTGTGATGACCACAACAATGGTAGTGGAGGGGAACATGGACCTGTGATGACCACAACAATGGGAGGGGAGGGCAACATGGACCTGTGATGACCACAACAATGGGAGGGGAGGGGAAAATGGACCTGTGATGACCACAACAATGGGAGGGGAGGACAACATGGACCTTGATGACCACAACAATGGGCGGGGAGGACAACATGGACCTGTGATGACCACAACAATGGGAGGGGAGGACAACATGGACCTCTGATGACCACAACAATGGGAGGGGAGGACAACATGGACCTGTGATGACCACAACAATGGGAGGGGAGGACAACATGGACCTGTGATGACCACAACAATGGGAGGGGAGGACAACATGGACCTGTGATGACCACAACAATGGGAGGGGAGGGCAACATGGACCTCTGATGACCACAACAATGGGAGGGGAGGACAACATGGACCTGTGATGACCACAACAATGGGAGGGGAGGACAACATGGACCTCTGATGACCACAACAATGGGAGTGGGGACAACATGGACCTGTGATGACCACAACAATGGGAGGGAGGCAACATGGACCTGTGATGACCACAACAATGGGAGGGAGGGGAAAATGGACTTGTGATGACCACAACAATGGGACGGGAGGACAACATGGACCTGTGATGACCACAACAATGGCAATGGAGGACAAAATGGACCTGTGATGACCACAACAATGGCAGTGGAGGGAACATGGACCTGTGATGACCATAACAATGGGAGGAGAGGACAACATGGACCTGTGATGACCACAACAATGGGAGGGGAGGGACAACATGGACCTGTGATGACCACAACAATGGGAGGGAGAGGAACATGGACCTGTAATGACCACAACAATGGAGTGGAGGACAACATGGACCTGTGATGACCACAACAATGGAGGGGAGGGGAAACATGGATCCTGTGATGACCACAACAATGGGAGTGGAGGGCAACATGGACCTGTGATGACCACAACAATGGGAGGGGAGGACAAATGGACCTGTGATGACCACAACAATGGGAGGGGAGGGGAACATGGACCTGTGATGACCACAACAATGGGAGGGGAGGGGACAAATGGACCTGTGATGACCACAACAATGGGAGGGGAGGGGAACATGGACCTGTGATGGACCACAACAATGGGAGATGGAAGGACAAAATGGACCCTGTGATGACCACAACAAGATGGGAGCAATGGACTGTGATGACCACAACATGGAGGCACATGCTGATGACCAACAATGAGTGAGAAATGGCTGATGACCACACATGGGAGGGAGCAAATGGACCTGTGATGACCACAACAAGAATGGGGAAGGGACTGTGATGACACAACAATGGATGGGGACACATGGATGTGATGACCACAACAATGGGAGGAAATGGACCGTGAACACACATGGAGGAGACATGGACTGTGATGACCACAACAATGGGAGAGGAATGGACTGATGACAAACAATGGAGTGAGCAAATGACTGTGATACCACAACATGGGAGCATGGACTATGACCCAAATGGAGGAGGACATGATGTGAGCACAACAATGAGGGACAGACTGTGATGACCACAACAATGGAAGGGGAGGAAACATGGACCTGTGATGACCACAACAATAGGAGTGGAGGACAAAATGGACCTGTGATGACCACAACAATGGAAGGGAGGGACTGGACGGATGACACAAATAGGCAAATGGACCTGTGATGACCACAACAATAGGAGTGGAGGACAAAATGGACCTGTGATGACCACAACAATGGAAGGGGGGGAAACATGGACCTGTGGACAACATGGTGAGGCACGACTTATGACCAACAATGGAGTGGAGGAACTGACTATACAAACATGGGAACCATGGATGGAACCACAACAATGGAAGGGGAGGGGGAACATGGACTGTGATGAACCACAACAATAGGAGTGGAGGACAAAATGGACCTGTGATGACCACAACAATGGAAGGGGAGGGGAACATGGACCTGTGATGACCACAACAATTGGAGTGGAGGACAAAATGGACCTGTGATGACCACAACAATGGAAGGGGAGGGGAACATGGACCTGTGATGTCAACAGCAGCAGGATATAAAGGGCAACAGAAATCTGAGATATCATAAAGAAAAAAAAAGAAAAGTAAAACCCAAACCAACTAAAACCCAAACCAACTAACCAAAACCCTCCACACAATATGTTGTCTCAAACAGGATTTGAATTAGCACTCTCCCAACTGTAAATCAGGACACAACCACTGTGCCTCATTGTCTGGTGTATGTGCATGATCCTGACTGAAAATACCAACACTAACCTTGGTGTGCATCAAAGTGGTGTATGTGCATGATCCTGACTGAAGATACCAACACTACCCTTGGTGTGCATCAAAGTGGTGTATGTGCATGATCCTGACTGAAGATACCAACACTCCCCTTGGTGTGCATCAAAGTGGTGTATGTGCATGATCCTGACTGAAGATACAAACACTCCCCTTGGTGTGCATCAAAGTGGTGTATGTGCATGATCCTGACTGAAGATACCAAACACTACGCTTGGTGTGCATCAAAGTGGTGTATGTGCATGATCCTGACTGAAGATACCAACACTACCCTTGGTGTGCATCAAAGTGGGTGTATGTGCATGATCCTGACTGAAGATACCAACACTACCCTTGGTGTGCATCAAAGTGGTGTATGTGCATGATCCTGACTGAAGATACAAACACTCCCCTTGGTGTGCATCAAAGTGGTGTATGTGCATGATCCTGACTGAAGATACCAACACTCCCCTTGGTGTGCATCAAAGTGGTGTATGTGCATGATCCTGACTGAAGATACCAACACACACCTTTGGTGTGCATCAAATTGGTCCTGTTAGTGACCTGGTTTCTGTTCTTGCATTCCATTATTCATTTGTTACTTTGTTGACATTTGTTGTTTGATTTTGTTTTAGTAAAACATTACAACATAATGAAAGCACACAAGACTCACTGAACATGCAAAAATTACTAAAAATTCCATGTCATTTATGAATCCAAAATAAATGATAAAGACAGTCAAAGAATATTTCCATTCAAAAAGAAAAAAAAAGCACTCAATCTTGCAAAAAAAAAGCTTCCCACAGATAACAATCTATGAAAACAAAGTCATTTTACTTTTAAAAATCATATCCGTGTGTGTGTGTGTGTGTGTGTGTGTGTGTGTGTGTGTGTGTGTGTGTGTGTATACACATGCATACATATATATATATATATATATATATATATATATATAATATAACATCCAAACTGCAAAGGAAAGAAAGTGAACCAGTGAACCAATTATGCTTTTAATAATAACATGAAAAGAAAAAAAAAAGTCTGCCTCTACACCATCAGCTAAGCAGAAATGATCAAAAGTGATGGATAAAAAATTGTATCTGCAGAGAAAGATGTGAACAGGATTATGTCTCTAAACTACAAAGTGCTTCCTGATACCAACAATTACAAAGACAAAAAAAGAAAGAGAAAAAAAATATTATAAAAACAGATAATAAATAATACATGTACACCATCTACCAACAATAACTATATTATACCAAAACTGTGAAAGAAACAAAAATTACAATAAAAAAAACAAAAACTCAACCAAAAAACACATACACCAAAAGCATATATGCACAATTAATAATGCTAACAAAGCTTACGACAGTGATTATTTCACAATATACTGATACAGTCAGCGAGACCAAAAGAAGAATATATTACCCAGGGCCTAATCCACTGGAAGCATGAGGCTGGCCTCTCTGAAATTCTCTGAAGGAGAGGAAATGCACACTAAGCCATGGTTTGCCATTTACCTTGGAAGCATCAACTTCTTATGAAAGCAAACTAGTGAATAGGTGACAGGACACTGTACAAGCATTTTTTTTTTCACACACAATTTCATACACGCATTCAAACGGACTGATGTGCCTGCAGCCATGCTTGAGCACTCATACACATGCTCACATTCAGACATCATTATTATCATAAATGTCAACACTATCATTATTTTCATTATTGTTTTCCAAACAGAATTTAGCATGCCTAGGCAAATGGTTTAAAGTTGTATAGTACAAAACACACCATACTGTAAGAAGTACATTTTACTTGTAAGTGTTTTAGCGCTAAAAGACGGAGGTAATGGAGACGAAGAAGGGAGGGTTGTGGGGGGGGGGGGGGGGGGGGAGGGGGGGCAAGATGGTTGACTGATTAACACATACAAAGTAAGAAATAAACACCATACAATAAATGATTTGTCTGTAAATAACAGTGAGGAAGATTACAAAGACGAGTGCTCTGTTTTCCAGGGTACTAGATGCTTGGTGTTTTTACACACAATTCTTGCTCTTCACAGCTACAACAAAATAAAAATATGAAAGAGAAGACAAGAAAACATGACAGAATGCCAAACTGTTCTCTACAAATAAACATCATTTGGTATTCTCTCCATATTTCAGTGAGAAAATTAGAGTTTCTCTGCAGAAAATCTAGCATTTAATCTTGTATGAAAGGTGATCTAGACATCCTGTCATCTGCTTATTAAGAAAAACAAAGTTTAAATCTCTAAATCAACTCTCACTTTTGCAGTCCGTCACAGTACCCTCATTCCCTGTGTGCGTGCAAACATTTAGCCACCTCAAACAAGATTCAGGTACAATGGGGATTACCTGTGGTTTCACTACTTTTCTTTTTTTGCTCTATAATACTAAACTGCTCCAAAATTTCCCCCGAAATCTTTCTTCTTCAGAAAAGTGAACAGTGGCAGATCATATGCCATCAAACAGAAATCATCTTCTTCAGAAAAGTGAACAATGGCAAACTATATGCCATCAAACAGAAACCAGCTTCTTCAGAAAAGTGAACAGTGGCAAACCATATGCCATCAAACAGAAACCAGCTTCTTCAGAAAAGTGAATAGTGGCAAACCATATGCCATCAAACAGAAACCAGCTTCTTTAGACAAGTGAACAGCGGCAAATCATATGCCATTAAACAGAAACCAGCTTCTTCAGAGAAGTGAACAGCGGCAAATCATATACCATCAAACAGAAACCAGCTTCTTCAGAAAAGTGATCAGCGGCAAACCATATGCAATCAAACAGAAACCAGCTTCTTCAGAAAAGTGAACAGTGGCAAACCATATGCCATCAAACAGAAACCAGCTTCTATGGAAAAGTGAACAGTGGCAAACCATATGCCATCAAACAGAAACCAGCTTCTTCAGAAAAGTGAACAGTGGCAAATCATATACCATCAAACAGAAACCAGCTTCTTCAGAAAAGTGATCAGCGGCAAACCATATGCAATCAAACAGAAACCAGCTTCTTCAGAAAAGTGAACAGTGGCAAACCATATGCCATCAAACAGAAACCAGCTTCTATGGAAAAGTGAACAGTGGCAAACCATGTGCCATCAAACAGAAACCAGCTTCTTCAGAAAAGTGAACAGTGGCAAATCATATGCCATCAAACAGAAATCAGCTTCTTCAGAAAAGTGAACACTGGCAAACCATGTGCCATCAAACAGAAACCAGCTTCTTCAGAAAAGTGAACACTGGCAAATCATATGCCATCAAACAGACACCAGCTTCTTCAGAAAAGTGAACAGTGGCAAACCATATGCCATCAAACAGAAACCAGCTTCTTCAGAAAAGTGAACAGTGGCAAATCAAAAGCCATCAAACAGAAACCAGCTTCTTCAGAAAAGTGAACACTGGCAAATCATATGCCATCAAACAGACACCAGCTTCTTCAGAAAAGTGAACAGTGGCAAACCATATGCCATCAAACAGAAACCAGCTTCTTCAGAAAAGTGAACAGTGGCAAATCAAAAGCCATCAAACAGAAACCATCTTCAGAAAAGTGAACAGTAGCAAACCATATGCCATCAAACTAGGGCTGCAGGGTGGGTCTGAGAAAACTTGGCTAGACAGTACCTTCACACCTTTTTTTTCTTGGGGAGTGGGGGTGGGAGGTAGGGTGTACCTCATCTTTCCAGTCCTCAGAGTAATGTTACTCTCAGGCCAGCCATTCCAGCTGCCCCATGCATAGCCACACACATGATTAACACATACAAAGTAAGAAATAAACACCATACAATAAATGATTTGTCTGTAAATAACAGTGAGGAAGATTACAAAGACGAGTGCTCTGTTTTCCAGGGTACTAGATGCTTGGTGTTTTTACACACAATTCTTGCTCTTCACAGCTACAACAAAATAAAAATATGTAAGAGAAGACAAGAAAACATGACAGAATGCCAAACTGTTCTCTACAAATAAACATCATTTGGTATTCTCTCCATATTTCAGTGAGAAAATTAGAGTTTCTCTGCAGAAAATCTAGCATTTAATCTTGTATGAAAGGTGATCTAGACATCCTGTCATCTGCTTATTAAGAAAAACAAAGTTTAAATCTCTAAATCAACTCTCACTTTTGCAGTCCGTCACAGTACCCTCATTCCCTGTGTGCGTGCAAACATTTAGCCACCTCAAACAAGATTCAGGTACAGTGGGGATTACCTGTGGTTTCACTACTTTTCTTTTTTTGCTCTATAATACTAAACTGCTCCAAAATTTCCCCCGAAATCTTTCTTCTTCAGAAAAGTGAACAGTGGCAGATCATATGCCATCAAACAGAAATCATCTTCTTCAGAAAAGTGAACAATGGCAAACTATATGCCATCAAACAGAAACCAGCTTCTTCAGAAAAGTGAACAGTGGCAAACCATATGCCATCAAACAGAAACCAGCTTCTATGGAAAAGTGAACAGTGGCAAACCATGTGCCATCAAACAGAAACCAGCTTCTTCAGAAAAGTGAACAGTGGCAAATCATATGCCATCAAACAGAAATCAGCTTCTTCAGAAAAGTGAACACTGGCAAACCATGTGCCATCAAACAGAAACCAGCTTCTTCAGAAAAGTGAACACTGGCAAATCATATGCCATCAAACAGACACCAGCTTCTTCAGAAAAGTGAACAGTGGCAAACCATATGCCATCAAACAGAAATCATCTTCTTCAGAAAAGTGAACAATGGCAAACTATATGCCATCAAACAGAAACCAGCTTCTTCAGAAAAGTGAACAGTGGCAAACCATATGCCATCAAACAGAAACCAGCTTCTTCAGAAAAGTGAATAGTGGCAAACCATATGCCATCAAACAGAAACCAGCTTCTTTAGACAAGTGAACAGCGGCAAATCATATGCCATTAAACAGAAACCAGCTTCTTCAGAGAAGTGAACAGCGGCAAATCATATACCATCAAACAGAAACCAGCTTCTTCAGAAAAGTGATCAGCGGCAAACCATATGCAATCAAACAGAAACCAGCTTCTTCAGAAAAGTGAACAGTGGCAAACCATATGCCATCAAACAGAAACCAGCTTCTATGGAAAAGTGAACAGTGGCAAACCATATGCCATCAAACAGAAACCAGCTTCTTCAGAAAAGTGAACAGTGGCAAATCATATACCATCAAACAGAAACCAGCTTCTTCAGAAAAGTGATCAGCGGCAAACCATATGCAATCAAACAGAAACCAGCTTCTTCAGAAAAGTGAACAGTGGCAAACCATATGCCATCAAACAGAAACCAGCTTCTATGGAAAAGTGAACAGTGGCAAACCATGTGCCATCAAACAGAAACCAGCTTCTTCAGAAAAGTGAACAGTGGCAAATCATATGCCATCAAACAGAAATCAGCTTCTTCAGAAAAGTGAACACTGGCAAACCATGTGCCATCAAACAGAAACCAGCTTCTTCAGAAAAGTGAACACTGGCAAATCATATGCCATCAAACAGACACCAGCTTCTTCAGAAAAGTGAACAGTGGCAAACCATATGCCATCAAACAGAAACCAGCTTCTTCAGAAAAGTGAACAGTGGCAAATCAAAAGCCATCAAACAGAAACCAGCTTCTTCAGAAAAGTGAACACTGGCAAATCATATGCCATCAAACAGACACCAGCTTCTTCAGAAAAGTGAACAGTGGCAAACCATATGCCATCAAACAGAAACCAGCTTCTTCAGAAAAGTGAACAGTGGCAAATCAAAAGCCATCAAACAGAAACCATCTTCAGAAAAGTGAACAGTAGCAAACCATATGCCATCAAACTAGGGCTGCAGGGTGGGTCTGAGAAAACTTGGCTAGACAGTACCTTCACACCTTTTTTTTCTTGGGGAGTGGGGGTGGGAGGTAGGGTGTACCTCATCTTTCCAGTCCTCAGAGTAATGTTACTCTCAGGCCAGCCATTCCAGCTGCCCCATGCATAGCCACACACATGTTGGTTCTGCTGCAGCACAGTGCACAGTGCACAGGGAACAAGTCACATCAAGTCATCAGGAGACAGCCTCCAGCTGCCCCATTCACAGCCACACACATGTTGGTTCTGCTGCAGCACAGTGCACTGTGCACAGGGAACAAGTCACATCAAGTCATCAGGAGACAGCCTCCAGCTGCCCCATTCACAGCCACACACATGTTGGTTCTGCTGTAGCACTGGCAGCACAGTCCACAGGGAACAAGTCACATCAAGTCATCAGGAGACAGCCTCCAGCTGCCCCATTCACAGCCACACACATGTTGGTTCTGCTGCAGCACAGTCCACAGGGAACAAGTCACATCAAGTCATCAGGAGACAGCCTCCAGCTGCCCCATTCACAGCCACACACATGTTGGTTCTGCTGTAGCACTGGCAGCACAGTGCACAGGGAACAAGTCACATCACATCATCAGGAGACAGCCTAGCCTTCCGGAGGACACAACAGTACCTCTCACTCAGTCAGAGATCCTAGTATCATGGCACTGGCACTGTCATACAAAATGTGCCTTTAACCGCTGAGGCAATGCGGGCAATGCCATGTCTACCTAATGTTTTGCATCATATCTGCACCTCTCAAGTAGAATGCTGACCACCACAGGAGTTTGGGACAAGAACAAAACACTCCTGGCGCTTACATTTATGCCATGGTTCAATTTGTCCCATTCTGTTCACACACAGAGCACTAAGTTCAAAGTTTGTTCTGAAACATGTAAGAAATCTGTGCAGCAAGTGGTTCAAAATGGCGGTATGTAAGACAAACCTTTTGGAACACCTCCTGTAAATGACAGTGGAACAAATTCCAGCAACCCCGCATAGTATTGCACATATGACACCAGAACAATGCCTAACAAGTTACTTCCCTCATTCATTCTCTCTCTATTTCGAAGGGAAGTTCTAGCATGAACGATTAGACATGTTTGAATAGATCTGTCGTTACCTTTGTTTACCATCAGCAGCCTCCTTGATCTGTTTCTCTAAATCATGACGATACTGTTCCTGTTGGCGCTTCTTCTCGTAATCAGTAAAATCAGCACCTGGAACACATGCATAGTCCTTTCCATTCACCATTAAAAAGAAGTATTATTAGTTTCGAGACTTTAAATAGACCCATGTTTTTATGGTAAAATCAGAACTTGAAACAGACACAGATTTCCTCTTTACCTGTTAGAATGAGGACCTGCAGGTTTACATGGTAAAAATCAGCATTTGTGACAGACACATTTCCTGTCTTGTCTAATAGAATGAGGATTTGAAACAGACACTTGCTTCTGTTCACACGTAATAAAATCAGGACTTGAAATGGACACACTTCATGTTTATCTGGTAAAATACAGGTGTCCTCTTATATCTGGTTAAATAAGGATCTAACACATGCTTCCTTTCAAACATTAGATCAGGACTTGCAACTGTTCAGCCTGACAGGATGAATACTTCAAATGACACATGCTTCCACTCACACCTTGTACAATCAGCACTTGGAAAAGTCACACTTCATATCATACCTCGTAAAAATCAGGATTTAGTACTGATAAAAACACTAAAATCAGGACCTAAAGTAATTCTACTCATTCCTGGTATAAATAAAGGCTTGAAATCAGACATATTTCTTCTCATGCCCAATAGAATTTGGACTTGGAAGAAATACACGTAAAACTAGGGCTTAAAACAGAAATAAGGTTATTCTGATGTTTTGTAAAAAAAAAAAAAAAAATCAGGATGTGAAACAGGCATGTTTCTCTTACACCTGAGAAGATAATGGCTTCATTTTAAACTGACAATTATATATTTTTCAAACCTTCTACACTCAAGGCTTAAAAGATCTTTTTTGTCATATTTGGCACAGTAAATACCTCATATGCACATATTCTTCACAGCCATTAAAATGAGAGTCTGAGCATTGCTGTTATTTTTTAATACGGTTAAATAAACACTCGAAACAGACCTATCCTTCCCCAAAGCGTGTGTGTGTGTGTGTGTGTGTGTGTGTGTGTGTGTGTGTGTGTGTGTGTGTGTGCCTGCGTGCGTGCATGCATGTGTCTGTGCATGCGTGTGTTTATGCAGGCATGTGTGCATGCATATGAGGGTGCGTGGCTGTGTGCATGCATGTGTGTGTACATATGTATGCGGACTTGAATGCGTGTACTTGTGTGCATATACGTTGTTTATAACTTTGTTCCAAATTTCTCTTACCCCCCTTTCCTTCCCTCCCCACCTGAATCGGCATTTATGCCCTTACTCCTTCCCTCCCTTCTCCCTTCTTAAACAAAAAACAACACACACACACACACACACACACACACACACACACACCAACCACCAACTCCTCCACCACCACCACCACCAAACTTTTCAGCTTTCCATTATCATGTCTTCTAAATTTTCAAATGAAGTATGTTCACTTTTTCCAACATTTTCAATACTTGTTTTAAAATAGCTCAAACTTGCCTTTGAAATTCCTACTCTATTCTATACTACTGTTTAGCATGAAGCATTTTTCAGGAAAATGGAACAGATGAAAATCTGCAAAATTAAAAACAAGAATCTGGTTGTAAAACATTACATGGCATAAATTAATGTACTACCAGCGACTGTGGTATGATGGTTAAGGTACCGGTTATGTAATGTACTACCAGCAACTGTGGTATGATGGTTAAGGTACCGGTTATGCACTGGGAGGTCATGGGTTCAACCCCCATCAATAGCATTTTTTGGTGAGATCTTTGGTCAGCTTCCCAGACCAGCACTGCAGGTGTCTGTATCTCTCAGACCTGGTTGATGCTAAGATATATAGTGAACTGAAGCATGGAGTACAGCCCTGTCAATAGTCTCTGATCACAATGCAACTCCACAGCACTATCTTCATCATCCCCACTAATCATCATTAAAAAAAAAAGCCTAAAATGCTGTGGCCCTTCAAGCCCTACTGTTGTGGTGACAGTTTAGATTTCCCTTCTTTGCCTACAAACTTGTTTCAAAGTTGTTATTTTCAGCAAGTTCAAGGGAATTGTCACTGCATGGATGTGATAATCTCCTCTGGAAAGGGGCACTCACTCATGCCTGCTCTTCAATTAAATTATTTTCAAACGTCAGTGAGGGGATCTAAACTGGAGGCATTAAAGATGAAGCAACACACACACACACACACACACACACACACACACACACACACACACACACAAACATACACACATAATTCAATATGCTAATTAATATGACTAGACTGCAGTCTGAAACAATGAAATTTGCTGTGTGCCACTCTCAAAGCAAAAAAAAACGACCGAACTTTCACTTTGTGACAAAAACCATTGACTGAGCAGCTGATGACAAAGCTGTCTGTCTATCTCTATCTATAATTCTTTAATAAGCAAGTACACTGAGATTTCCTACTTCAACCGTGGGTATGCTACTTAACAGCACTGCTTCATTAATGTTTCAATGATAAAGCATTCACAAACGTACAAGGCATTAACAACTGCACAAGCAATAACTGTAAAACCTCTCTCCCCTAGAACTCCCTCCCTCATCTCCAGCTCTGCACCTGCCCCCTCCTCCCACCTTCACCCTGCCTCCACTCTTCCCACCCCACTTCCCTCTGTTCCAGCTCCTTTTCCTCCTTTTGTAAAACAGCCAGAAATGGAAGTGATGTTTGCAGACTCCTAACAAGACTCCCAGGCATGAGTTTTAGATAAAAAAAAAGAATAATGACAGGAATCTCCAGTCAATTACAGAAAAAAGCCCCAAAATGTTGGAACCACGTATTCCCTGCACCATACAGAGTTAATCAGTCAGTCAACATCAAAACAACCACACAATTTGTTTCAGAACCCTTCACCCATACACCAATAAAACACAGACACACACACACACACACACACACACACACACACACACACACACACACACACACACACACGCACACACACACACGCACACACACACAAAAAAGAAGCAATATCAACATCATGATTACCCAGTTACCTTGCCTGCATCCTCCTCATCAACCCAAAATGACAATGATAATGAAAGTTATGATACCGACCATGACATGTTAACCCCCTCCTGCCCAAGTCATGATGAAGATAACAAAGATAACTACACAGCTCCACCAAAGCCAACCACATCTGTGAGTCAGCAGCAAGCAAGGAGACATCACTGCACTTGGTCTAGTCCACACATGCTGCACCACATGTAGTAAGTTATGAGGCCACAGTGTACAGGAGTTACCGTTCAATAAACACATGACTGTGTAAGTAAATTAGAGAACACTGGGGAGATGAGGGGCTAACAAAAAGGTTTAGCAGATGCCGGCCCTATGCATCAACAACATGCCGGTCAGATCTTCACTGCTTAGCTAACATGACTTGCACTACAACTATATGTATGTGTGCATCAGTATGTGTGCACATGGGTGCGCATGTGTAAATGCATGTGTGTGCGAGAGAGTATTTGTGTGTGTGTGTGTGTGTGTGTGTGTGTGTGTGTGTGTGTGTGTGCGCGC
The DNA here is from genome assembly GCA_033310375.1 of Conus canariensis. Classification (NCBI taxonomy): domain Eukaryota; kingdom Metazoa; phylum Mollusca; class Gastropoda; order Neogastropoda; family Conidae; genus Conus; species Conus canariensis. The sequence goes on from CM065719.1 coordinate 89,174,384, forward strand.
TTATTTGCGTGAATGTATAAGCATCAACAAAGCTGAAGGCACTCTGCGAAATACAAAAGGAAGGGGAGACGGACAAATAAAATCCGATACCAGAATATCGTCGTTTAACCCTCAGGTCAATCTTCTCTTCACCTGGAATATGGTCATCATTAACCAAAAAAAAGAAAAAGAAGAAGAAAAGAGAGAAAAAGATCAAATGAAAGAAAAACAGCAAACACAAGAAGAGAAAGGAAGAAAGAAAGAAAGAAAGACAGGAGAAATAAAATGAATAAACAAAGAAGTAAGTCTTGAAAGGAAGAAAGAAAGAAACAAGGAGAAATAAAATGAATACACATAGAAGTAAGTCTTGAAAGGAAGTGGGGTGGGGGCAGGATGGCGAAGGAGAGAGGGACAGGGCAACACTAAATTTTCTAGTTCCCTGTATTTAAAGAAATAAAAAAAGAAAAAGAGCATCAAGAAAACATTGTTTGATTGGAAATTGTTTCCATTCCATTCTTGACAGGGTGAGTAAATGAACAGTGTCCTGACTGTCCCAGCAATAATTATAAGATTAATGTTTTGTTTTTTTTTCAAGAGAAAAAGAAAACGAAAAAAAAGTACAAAGAAAATACATAACCAGAACATGATTGTCAAGTACATGTAACACCAAGATAGACACACAGCAAGACACAAAGTGACAAAAACACAGTGACAGACATAGAGTGAGAGAGACTGGAACTGAGACAGAGACAGCCTGAAAACCACGAGGCAGAGAGGACAGAGGAAGGCAGAGAGACAGACTGACCACTTGGGGAGACCCCTGTAAGAAACAAAAAGGGAGATAACAGTGAGGTCCAACATACCCAGAGGGAGAGATGCGTAGTAGGAAGACGGATTCCCTTGCGCAGTGTTTCTCCTGTCTCTTGCGGGCTGTCAAAGGCAAAAAGTTCAAATTTGACCATTATTCACAAAAATGTTTCTTACATTGATCAGCAAGAGCTTAGCGAATTTCTGAAATGTGATTTTACATGTCTGCATGAAAATTATTTTCAAAAAAAAGTTTTGAGGTACAGAAGAACAGTATTCAATAATATATCTAGTGCAACTTGGATCTAGCCTAACTTAAACCGAAATAACTTTGATGAAAACGGTCATATCAACAGCTTTCTTACACAAAGCTGATCAAGTACCAGAACATACCACATGCCGCTACACTTGTTAAACAGACATTTATACCTTGTCAGCCTCCTGTGCAAGACATGTTCTTCAGAAAGTAAAGTCTGAGTTGAAGTCATTGCTCAACCTTACAGATAGTGCAGACTTGTCATTTCTACATCAGAAGAAATAGGACATCCAATAAATGAAACTTTTTTATTCATACACACACACACACACGCACACACACACACACACACATGCACCCATGGCATTACTGGATGCTAAAGAAGGAGAGTTCAGGAAAAAGATATAAAATCATAATGAACCGTTGACTAAACCTACTATCTGAAATCATACTCTGCATGCATTACTCTGTAAAGCCAAATAGTATGCCCGAAACCAAAGTAACCTATTATCTGAAATCATACTCTGCATGCATTACTCTGTGAAGCCAAACAGTATGCCTGAAACCAAAGTAACCTACTATCTGAAATCATACTCTGCATGCATTACTCTGTGAAGCCAAATAGTATGCCTGAAACCAAAGTAACCTACTATCTGAAATCATACTCTGCATGCATTACTCTGTAAAGCCAAATAGTATGCCTGAAACCACAGTTCACAGTCCAGGCCAGCCTAACATTTTTCCACGGAACATTTAACTGGAATCTTCAAGGTTAAAACACTGCCACTTGTCAGAAACCCATGTGGCCAAGCTGAAGTTTTATGCTGCTTTACTCCTGAAATTAGATACCCAATTCTTTTATCTTCCTTTTTCAGTCTAGCCAAAATAGTATACAAATACCAACATCCAATTCTTTTATATTTCTTTTTCAATCTAGCCAAAATACCATACAAATATAAACATATCTATTTCAAAATACTTTAAATAAACAAAATATATTGAATATAAAAACAACAATTACATTTTAGTACATATTCTGAAAATCAGCATAAAAGATAGTCATTTTAGACGAATATGTATAAAGGATACACAAAGCAAGTTACACTGCTAAAATTTCAAGCAACGTCTTCTAATCAAGTAGACTTCTATTTCTTATACATCAGTTACACTGACAAGAAACAGCATACAATGTATATATATAAAGCTAAGTCTGTCACTTACTGGCATTCCAAAAGCATGTATTCATCACTAGCAGTGAGAAGATTAGTCTTTTTTTACCAGATCCAAACCAATGAAACATAAGTAAGACATTGATTCAGCTGTCAACAAGTGTCATTAGATCAGAATGCAGAATTTTTAGATCAGAAAATAGCGTTTCAGAAAGCAAAACACAAATGGCAGAGTGATCTGGTGTTGTAGATACACACACGTGTGTGTGTGTGTGTGTGTGCGTGCGTGCATGCATGCGTGCGTGCGTGTGTGTGTGCGCGTGTTCGTGGGCACATGCGCATATGAAAAAAATGTTTGGGCATGTAACATTTCCGCCAACTAGCACGCAGACTGAGAGCGAGTGTGAGATTTAAGAGGAAGTGCAAGAGCTCTTGTGGGAAGGAGGGAGACTTGAAATACTGAGAGTGGTCAGAATTGGGAATAAAGACAGAAAGATGGCAGGGTAAAGAGGGGAGAAGATGGGTGGTGATGGTGGTGGCTTCTCATTGAAAGTATGGCAACTGTTGTCTCAAATGTGACACCACCACCACCAAGCTGCAACATCAGCACAAATGACACCACCACCACCCAGCTGTACCATCAGCACAAATGACACCACCACTACCCAGCTGTAACATCAGCACGAATGATACCACCACCGCCAAGCTGTAACATCAGCACAAATGATACAGTTGACGTGATTAGGGCTGATTCTTGCACTTTGTCCAAATTCCAGTTCTCTCAAGCACAGAAACTGGTTTTGGTTCACCATCTTTAAACCTGATCCAGTTTCACTTTGCTGTCTTTAAAATCTACATCTTTTTCTCACAATTTGTTTTGTCTTTCAAGAGAACAGCAGTGTCAAATGATTGAGGACAGTTTGTCTTCCCCACACGGTTTAGATACTGCAGCTGTGTTGGCACTGTGTGAACAAAGTATGGTTTTTCTGTGGGGAAAATGCATGGATTCATTAGTTTGAGATGAGGAAACACTGACTGATTATGTGCAGGTTACAATTTGCGACTGGATGTTGCAGGCCAGTCTTGTGTAGACACTGAGCTGAATGGTCAGGAGCTGCACCCTTCTGAGGTAACCAGCAGGCCCATGTCTGTACAAGATGTCATACAAAACCAAAGCATGACAGTCATCTCTATCATGTGTCTTGGCCACTGGTGAGATACATGGATGCTGTAGATGATGCAGAGGAAGAGACTGCTGAGGAAAGTAATAACAGGGGAAGAGATCACCAATTGTGTGTGTGTGTGTGTGTGTGTGTGTGTGTGTGTGTGTAGACATGATGGGTAAAATAAAATGTTTTGTTGGCAGTTAACAGAGTGTAACCTAAGTGACAACTAGATGAGTACACTGTATTTTCATGATGAGAAAAAGTTTAGAAGAAAATGATCCTTGTGTATGCATGATGTGTTAAAGTATAGTGTATGAGAATATGTTTTTCTGTATACTTACACAGATTGATACTGTGGAATTACTGAGTGCTAGTGTGTTCGCAGACAGATTGACCTTTTTATCTCATGCAAGACAAAGTATTCTGTTATAGTCAAATTGAATAGAAAAGCCTTTTTAAGTGGCTGGAGGATCAATTTTCCACTGAAACATTGACAATCAAGGCTGTAAAGATTTTTCTGTGCAAAACTTATTTGATGATGGTAGCCCTGAAACACTGACAATCAAGGCAAACTGACAATCAAGGCTGTAAAGATTTCTCTGTACAAACCTTATTTGATGATGGTAGGCATGCCAGAGGATGGAGATATATATGCATCACATGTTTGTGTTTTTGTGCTTCTTTCACATTTTCATTTATATTAGACACACTGAATGGAACAGTGAAGTGAGCATTACAGCAGGTTTTTTTTTTTTTTTTCTCATTCTAGAAGTGAGCATAACAGTACTTTTCTTTTTCATTCTAACTTGTCCTTTTTTCAGTTCACTTTTGTTTTTGTCAAGTCATCTACCTAAAAGTATTTTGCAACTTTAGATTTGAATTTTAGAATTTCAGAAATTAAAGTCAATACCCGCATGCAGTAGGTAGTGTAAAGACAATGTATAGACGTGCAATCCTTAAAACAGAATTTTAGTCCCTTTGTTCAGATGGACAGGTATCTGTATTTTCCCCCTTTCATTTAAGACGCACAATGTACAGTGGGTTGCCAAGTGTTATACTGGGATTCCAACAAGAGCCTTTTTTCCGTCAATTTTAGTATGTTTGGAGGAGAAGTACTTGTCCCTTGATGTAATAACCACAATGACTGTTGTTACATTGAGCATCCAGCTTGGAGGAGAAGTACTTGTCTCTTGATTTAATAAGCACAAAGACTGTTGTTACACTGAGCATTGATGTAATAACCATAATGACTGTTGTTACATTCAGCATTGATGTAATAACCATAATGACTGTTGTTACACTGAGCATTGATTTAATAACCATAATGACTGTTGTTACATTGAGCATTGATGCAATAACCACAATGACTGTTGTTACACTGAGCATTGATTTAGTAACCACAATGAGACTGTTGCTACATTGAGCATTGATGTAATAACCACAATGACTGTTGTTACACTGAGCATTGATGTAATAACCAGAATGACTGTTGTTTCATTGAGCATTGATTTAATAACCATAATGACTGTTGTTACATTAAGCATTGATTTCATAACCACAATGACTGTTGTTACATTGAGCATTGATGTAATAACCACAATGACTGTTGTTACATTGAGCATTGATTTAATAACCACTATGAATGTTGTTACATTGAGCATTGATGTAATAACCACAATGACTGTTGTTACATTGAGCATCCAGCCTTGCTGTGTCAGGGCCATTTATTTGTAAATTTCAATTCATTTTTTCCCTGTTATGTTGGCCATTTTAGGTCAAGAAAGAATGAACATAAAATGTGAGAGGACCTGTTTTCTTCTTCAAGAAACTTTTGGCTCTGGCATTCCAGAATGTCGATTTCTTTTCCAGTCTTGTTCATCATAATTGGCATCCTGGTATGCCAGTTTCTTTCCCTGTCTTGTTCATCATAACTGGCATCCTGGTATGCCAGTTTCTTTCCCTGTCTTGTTCATCATAACTGGCATCCTGGTATGCCAGTTTCTTTCCCTGTCTTGTTCATCATAACTGGCATCCTGGTATGCCAGTTTCTTTCCCTGTCTTGTTCATCATAACTGGCATCCTGGTATGCCAGTTTCTTTCCCTGTCTTGTTCATCATAACTGGCATCCTGGTATGCCAGTTTCTTTCCCTGTCTTGTTCATCATAACTGGCATCCTGGTATGCCAGTTTCTTTCCCTGTCTTGTTCATCATAATTGGCATCCTGGTATGCCAGTTTCTTTCCCTGTCTTGTTCATCATAACTGGCATCCTGTTGGCATCCTGGTATGCCAGTTTCTTTCCCTGTCTTGTTCATCATGACTGGCATCCTATTGGCATCCTGGTATGCCAGTTTCTTTCCCTGTCTTGCTCAAAACTGACATCCTGGCATGGCTATTTCTTTCTGATACTTTTTTCTTTCACAATGGACATTGCAGCATGTTAGTTTCTTTTCCAGTCTTGTTTACAATAACCGACATCTTGGCAGATCACCTTGCGTTCCAGACTTGCTCATCATTACAGCCTGACATGTCAATTTTCCATTTTTTCCAGTCTTGCTGATCATTACAGCCTGACATGTCATTTTTCCATTTTTTCCAGTCTTGCTGATCATTACAGCCTGACAGGTCAATTTTCCATTTTATCCAATCTTGCTCATGGTTACAGCCTGGCATGTCACCATTTTTTTTTCCAGACTTGCTCATCACTACAGCCTGACATGTCAATTTTCTATTTTTTCCAGTCTTGCTGATCATTACAGCCTGGCATGTCAATTTTCCATTTTTTTCCAGTCTTGCTCATCATTACAGCCTGGCATGTCAATTTTCCCTTTTTTCCAGTCTTGCTCATCATTACAGCCTGGCATGTCAATTTTCCATTTTTTCCAGTCTTGCTCATCATTACAGCCTGGCATGTCAATTTTCTATTTTTTCCAGTCTTGCTCATCATTACAGCCTGGCATGTCAATTTTCCCTTTTTTCCAGACTTGCTCATCATTACAGCGTGACATGTCAATTTTCCATTTTTTCCAGACTTGCTGATCATTACAGCCTGGCATGTCAATTTTCCTCTTTTTTTTTCAGTCTTGCTCATCATTACAGCCTGGCATGTCAATTTTCTATTTTTTCCAGACTTGCTGATCATTACAGCCTGGCATGTCAATTTTCCATTTTTTTTCCAGACTTGCTCATTATTACAGCCTGGCATGTCAAATTTCCCTTTTTTCCAACTTGCTCATCATTACAGCCTGGCATGTCAATTTTCTCTTTTTTCCAGACTTGCTCATCATTACAGCCTGGCATGTCAATTTTCCCTTTTTTCCAGACTTGCTCATCATTACAGCCTGGCATGTCAATTTTCCATTTTTTCCAGTCTTGCTCATAGTAACTGATATTTTGGCATTTCAGTTTCTTTTCCAACCATGCTAATGACTGTCATCGGGCATGTCGGTTTCTTTACCACTCTTGGTCACAACTCACAACTGACTTCCCGGCATGTAAGTTTTTGTCCAGTAGTATTGGCAACTGACATCTTGGCATGTCAGTGTCTTTTCAGTCTTATTTACAATTACTGAAGACCTGGAGTGTCAGTTTTTCTACCTACTGCCTATAGTAACCAACATCTTGGCATGTCTTTTTTTTTTCCAGTCTTGCTCATAACAACTGACATACCGCATGTTTTTTTTTTTTTTTTTCCAGTCTTGCTCATAACAACTGACATACTACATGTCATATCTTTTTTTTAGTCTTGCTCATAACAACTGACATCCTGGCTCTTCAATTTTTTTTTCCAGTATGGCTCATAACGAATGTCTTAGCAAGCCAATTTGTTTTCCATTCTTGCTAATACTGTGAAGGCAATTATTCCTGTCGCAGTCCCTTCAGTAAGATGAAGAAGCATTGAAGCATTGTTATGCACTGTCTGTACAGAATATCAAAGTTATTCTGTGAGCATCAGTGACAAATAGTTGATTACCTTTATGGAACTTTTTGGCAATCATTTGTTTGTCACTGAAATACCTCAAGTAACTCAACTGTGCAGTTTTTATTGAAGAATTAAGTGTAATTGGCACAGGAACATTAAAATGAAGATGGGGCAGATCTTTGCACTTATTATTCCCATCCTTCCCTTGTCACTTTGACGCAAACTAATCACTGATACTGATCACTGGAACATTTGTTATCATTCAACTTCATATCATCACTGCAATTCTATGTAAAGAGATGTATGTGAGACAATGACCCTCATATTGCAGAAACATGCTTTCACATGTAATGAATGTTGGGGGTACATGACAGTTCAGCAGAGCAATAGCGAGGCAAAGTCTGTGTGTGAGACTTTGAAAGAATGCCCAAGAGCTCTTGCAGAAATGAGAAGCAGATACTGAAGGCTGAAAAAAGCGGCCAGAGTTGTGAACAAAGAGCAGTCAGAGCAACTCCGTGAGAGTGGCCTTTTATTGACAGTACCACAAGTGTCACCTCAAACACCACAGCAACAATGCCACAGCAGAAATAATATCACACATAAACAGGGGAACAGCAATACTGTGAGGTACAAAAAAAAAAAACCCCTAATGGGAATACCAATACTGCCAGGTAAAGAAACAATCATGTAAACAAGATATGATGTCACCAATCATCATCTGTTCAAAATGCATTTTTGACTATAATACTGGTTGGTCATACATCACATGTGAAATCACAAAGTAAAACTGAGATCGGAATAATAAGCCAGGGGAGAGATGGCATGAAAAATTTACAATTTTTCTTTAAAAAATCTCTGTAGCTGTCATTTATTTTCTTCCTTTTTTTGTGTGTTTGGGTGTTTTTTTTTTTTTTTTTTCCATTTATTTGTTGATATGACTGTGCTGGAAAATGGTGCAAAAAATGTGTTTATGATAATTTCAAATGTTTACATTATTTTTTGGACCAAGAAAATGAAGGAAACCTACTGGCCAGAAAATACCATACCATAGGAACAGTATCAAAAAACAAAACAAGCAAACTAGAACTTAATGTCTTTGTAATTGATTACGGTACAGTTACACAATCATGTTCGTTATTCCTGTCTGATGTGGTTCTTCTCTCTCATCACAGTAACACCTATCACAGCATCTCCTTGTGAACTGTTTCTAATATCTCAGTTATGAAAAGTACACTGTCTGTTTGGTGACACCTATCACAGCATCTCCTTGTGAACTGTTCCTAATGTCTCAGTTAGGAAAAGTACACTGTCTGTTTGGTGCTGACATGCCAGTTCAGGAAACTGTACATCAAGCTATTACATATCACTTGAAAGAAGGGAATGGCTTGTCCAGCCCAATTACAAAATGCATCAAGCTATTTCTTATCAATAGAAAGAAGAGAATGGCTTGTCCAGCCCAATTACAAGCAGGAATATTTTTTTTCCTTCCACACTCTCCATTGAAAAAAAAATAGTGGGGAATGACGGAAAAAACAACAACAAAACCATTGATATTGTTTAAAAAAAAAAAGTCTGCCCAAAATTACAGAACAACAACACTATAAAGAAACAGTTGAGAATATAATGTTTCGTTTTCAAGGAAAAACATGGAAAACATCACTTATGATTTCTACAGATGTTAGTGAATAAAAGTTCAAAGAAAAAAAAGAAAAAAACCATGACATTAACGTGAAAACTGTAAAATTCCATGCTTTCTGTCCGCTTACGAGATCAGAAAAAAGCACTTTGTTTTATACTTCTTATGCATAAGCTATACCCCTGGCACTAGGTCATACAGACAAAAGTCTGCCATACTGAATTCTGTGCACTTGAAAACGTATATTTGTTTCATCTAGGCAGTCAATCATTTCTTTGTAACAGCTGCCATATTACTGGAATACATGTTGGGTGAGATCATTTCTTCCACATATTTCAATATTAGTGATAGAGGAGATGGGAAAAAGAAATCAAGAAAAATACGTAAAGATAGCTATAACACTTCTTAAGGACAAAAAATACAAATTAAAAACAGCAATGTCAAAACAAGAACAATTTCTACTTTGATCAAGGTGTACCTCACTGAGCAACTTCATCTACATTCACAGAAAACTACATTCATCATCTTCCCCATCCCTCCACCTCAACCCCCCCCCCCCCCCCCCTGCCCCCCCCCCCCCCCCCAAAAAAAAAAAAAAAGTTATGTGTTTATTTCATTGTTATATATCAGTTTGTTTATCTTCATTGCTTCTAAGATTTTGTTTCTTTTTAAATTGGAAGTCATAATTTCACATCAATAAGAAATTGTATACACCAGCAAAAAATGTAAACATCTTTATATGTAGACAGTTTAATTTCAATACTGAAGTTTTGGGTTTTTTTTTTTCTCACATATTTACATTTTTTCAGGATGTAAAATATAGAAAAGACAGAGGGCTATGAATAAGCTCCTTGCATAATGATAACTGATTATTATATTATTCAAGTAGAGCTAAATATTTCCCAGACTTTAGAAGTTCAAAACAAACATATACATAATTATTGCCATTTCTTAAGAAGTGAAAAATCTTAGATTTTTCTTACAATGCCAATTGTTTAAAAACCTCATTAATCATGCCATCATTTCAACCTATGTTTTGAAAACAAAACAAAGACCATAAATACATCTTGAAAAAAAAATGGCCTGTCTTCATGGAACAGTTTCCAAGTCTTGAAAATTAAGTGCAAATGTGCATCAAAACGAAATAACTCACATCAACTGATTTGTACAAATACATATATTTGTTGTGCATTATGTGCACATATGTATGTGTTCAGGATATGCAAGGGGGGTGTGGTTGGACAAGAAAGGGAGGGAGAGATGCTGGGGGTGTGAGGCAGTGGACAAGAAGCGTATACAAGGAAGGGTTGATGGGAGGCAGCGGACAAGAAGGGTATACAGGGAAGGATTGATGGGAGGCAGTAGAAATGAAGGGTATACAGGGAAGGGTTGATGGAAGGCAGTGGACAAGGAGGGTATACAGGTAAGGGTTGATGGGAGGCAGTGGACAAGGAGGGTATACAGGGAAGGGTTGATGAGAGGCAGTGGAAATGAAGGGTATACAGGGAAGGGTTGATGGGAGGCAGTGGAAATGAAGGGTATACAGGGAAGGGTTGATGGGAGGCAGTGGAAATGAAGGGTACACAGGGAAGGGTTGATGGGAGGCAGTGGACAAGGAGGGTATACAGGGAAGGGTTGATGGGAGGCAGTGGAAATGAAGGGTACACAGGGAAGGGTTGATGAGAGGCAGTGGACAAGGAGGGTATACAGGGAAGGGTTGATGGGAGGCAGTGGACAAGAAGGGTATACAGGGAAGCGCTGATGAGAGGCAGTGGAAATGAAGGGTATACAGGGAAGGGTTGATGGGAGGCAGTGGACAAGAAGGGTATACAGGAAAGGGTTGATGGGAGGCCGCGGACAAGAAGCGTATACAGGGAAGGGTTGATGGGAGGCAGTGGAAATGAAGGGTATACAGGGAAGGGTTGATGGGAGGCAGTGGACAAGAAGGGTATACAGGAAAGGGTTGATGGGAGGCAGCGGGCAAGAAGGGTATACAGGGAAGGGTTGATGGGAGGCAATGGACAAGGAGGGTATACAGGGAAGGGTTGATGGGAGGCAGTGGACAAGAAGGGTATACAGGGAAGGGTTGATGGGAGGCAGTGGAAATGAAGGGTATACAGGGAAGGGTTGATGAGAGGCAGTGGACAAGGAGGGTATACAGGGAAGGGTTGATGGAAGGCAGTGGACAAGGAGGGTATACAGGGAAGGGTTGATGGGAGGCAGTGGACAAGAAGGGTATACAGGGAAGGGTTGATGAGAGGCAGTGGACAAGAAGGGTATACAGGGAATGGTTGATGAGAGGCAGTGGACAAGAAGGGTATACAGGGAAGGGTTGATGAGAGGCAGTGGACAAGAAGGGTATACAGGGAAGGGTTGATGAGAGGCAGTGGACAAGAAGGGTATACAGGGAAGGGTTGATGAGAGGCAGTGGACAAGGAGGGTATACAGGGAAGGGTTGATGGGAGGCAGTGGAAATGAAGGGTATACAGGGAAGGATTGATGGGAGGCAGTGGAAATGAAGGGTATACAGGGAAGGGTTGATGGGAGGCAGCGGACAAGAAGGGCATACAGGGAAGGGTTGATGGGAAGCAGTGGACAAGGAGGGTATACAGGGAAGGGTTGATGAGAGGCAGTGGAAATGAAGGGTATACAAGGAAGGGTTGATGGGAGGCAGTGGAAATGAAGGGTATACAGGGAAGGGTTGATGGGAGGCAGTGGAAATGAAGGGTATACAGGGAAGGGTTGATGGGAGGCAGTGGAAATGAAGGGTATACAGGGAAGGGTTGATGGGAGGCAGTAGACAAGGAGGGTATACAGGGAAGGGTTAATGGGAGGCAGTGGACAAGAAGCGTATACAGGGAAGGGTTGATGGGAGGCAGCAGACAAGAAGGGTATACAGGGAAGGGTTGATGGGAGGCAGTGGAAATGAAGGGTATACAGGGAAGGGTTGATGAGAGGCAGTGGACAAGAAGGGTATAAAGGGAAGGGTTGATGGGAGGCAGTGGACAAGGAGGGTATACAGGGAAGGGTTGATGACAGGCAGTGGACAAGGAGGGTACACAGGGAAGGGTTAATGGGAGGCAGTGGACAAGGAGGGTATACAGGGAAGGGTTGATGAGAGGCAGTGGACAAGAAGGGTATACAGGGAAGGGTTGATGGGAGGCAGTGGAAATGAAGGGTACACAGGGAATGGTTGATGGGAGGCAGTGGACAAGAAGGGTATACAGGGAAGGGTTGATGGGAGGCAGTGGAAATGAAGGGTACACAGGGAATGGTTTATGGGAGGCAGTGGACAAGAAGGGTATACAGGGAAGGGTTGATGAGAGGCAGTGGACAAGAAGGGTATACAGGGAAGGGTTGATGGGAGGCAGTGGACAAGAAGGGTATACAGGGAAGGGTTGATGAGAGGCAGTGGAAATGAAGAGTACACAGGGAAGGGTTGATGGGAGGCAGTGGACAAGGAGAGTATACAGGGAAGGGTTAATGGGAGGCAGTGGACAAGAAGGGTACACAAGGAAGGGTTGATGGAAGACAGTGGACAAGGAGGGTATACAGGGAAGGGTTGATGGGAGGCAGTGGACAAGAAGGGTATACAGGGAAGGGTTGATGGAAGGCAGTGGACAAGGAGGGTATACAGGGAAGGGTTGATGGGAGGCAGTGGACAAGAAGGGTAGGGTTGATGGGAGGCAGTGGAAATGAAGGGTATACAGGGAAGGGTTGATGGGAGGCAGTGGAAATGAAGGGTATACAGGGAAGGGTTGATG
>CM065719.1:89192080-89209580 GCA_033310375.1 Conus canariensis
TATACACATTACAACTTGAAAAAAATCTTTATCTGATGCCATGTACCTATTTCATGCTAGGTCACAATGGGGGTATACTTTCCTTCCATCACCCCAACTTTCTACTAAACCAAGGGCAGTAATTCAACACTGGGGAAGTAACTAAACGCAGAAGAAGAGGGTATGGCTGGTTGGGAGGAAGGCAGCAGATGAAGGCGGAAAGGAATTTTGCCCATCATGTGTGTCATGCAGAGGTGTGTGATCAACACCAGTCGATATTTACCAGATCATCGTACTCGATGTCGCTGGGTCTTTTGCGGGGGGTAAGCCAGGCGGGATCATCTAAAAGTCCCTGTGACAGCCGCTCATTTCGGAAACGAGCTTTCCTATCAAGCAACAGTCATATGCTGAGTGAGAATGAGTTTGAGAGATGTGAGGGGATAAGAGACTTATTTACACACAGTACTTCTACCAAAATACGTTACAAAATACTTAAAACTAGATTGCACTACATCAACAACAACAACAACAAAGCACACACACACACACACACACACACACACACACACACACACACACACACACACACACACAAAGTACGATGAAAAGATGTCACCTCAAACCAAAAATTAGTGGCAGGTCATAGAAAATCATGAACTGTTGAAGATTTTCTTCTCACACACAAAGAACTAAGATGCACAATACAGATACAAAATCAATCTGGGCGTACACTGAATCAAAACTAAGTTAGCCAACACTTACTGAGTTATCTGAAATGACATCTAAGCCAACTAGAAAATCAAAACATTCAAATAATCCCTGCACTGAAGACATGTATGTGATACCCACCATGGGAAATGTGGAATGAGAAACAACTAATAAACGACCACAACACTGCGAAGTTAGCTTCTCACAATGGTCCATATTTTATATGGCATCATGGTGTGCTCTTTACCATGGATCTCTGACCTATCATTTAAAGTTCTTCGTGGCCATAGCCAGTTGATCTGCTGACTTCGCTGAAGGCTGGATACAAGACCCAGACTCGACTGTGTCTTGAAGCTGTGTTCCACACTGTTATGATTGTACACTTTGACCATGGATCTTGGATTTCAATGGGAATTTTGCACACCAAGACTATTGGTGATGTTTGACCACAAGTCTTCCAGACTGATAAGCTTTATTCAATTTGCTTACATGAGACCATGACCTTTGACAGTGAATTTCAAACTGGTTCATGGTCTCACCAAGACATGCTGTTCCAGATTTTCTGATGATTCAAAATAAGATGGGAAAGATGGGATCTCTATTCTGCTTGAAAATTCGGGGTTTGGGGATTAAAAAAAAATCCTTTTATGTTGTGATCTTAACGTCTGACCTTGAATCACATCAAGGTCATGAAGGGAAAACTTGGAAAGGTTTAATAATGAGCTGCCATTTTGTCCGGTTTGGTTCCTCTATCACTCTATCACAGACTTTTTAAACTGGTATCAAAATGTGTAAGTGTGCATACACACACACACACACACACACACACACACATATATATATATGATATCTTCAATTTTCAAACATTTTTAAAACCAACATACTTCAGTGTACACACACACACACACACACACACACACACACACACACACACACACACACACGCACGCACATACAAACATACTTGTCGATACACATGGTATGCTAAACTGTCATCGGTTTCTGAACAACATACACATACACATGCAGGCACACACACACACACACACACACACACACACACACACACACACACACGCACACACGTGCACACACACAATAAATCTACCACCCGACAAAACATGGCACAACAAAGCAGCAAAACAACTCACTTTACTTGCAACTCTTTATCGAGTTCAGCTAGCTTCCTTTCCGACTGTCAGCAGAGGAAGAAAGCATCAATGAAAAGGAGTCAGAAACAACATACATACAGTCTGATGTACCGTAAAGTTCGGACTATAAGCCGCGACTTTTTTCCCCAGCTTTAAACCCTGCGGCTTAAACAATGATGCGGCTTATTTGCAGATTTTTCCGATTTCAGGAGCATCACACCCTCATCTATTCTTAGCTTCTCTGTAACTCACAATATCGTGTTTACTGTTCATGAATTTTTATTATGCTTTTAACTACGATTTTCTCTGTAATCGTGTAATGGAATCAGTAACCCGTTCAGAAATACAGGAATCGACATAAGTAAAGCCCATTACTGATATCTTTTTTCATCAGTTTGTCTTCTACAAAAATATGATCGCTTCGAACGGCGCAATGTGTGGACCGTTTCCGACCTGTTATCTTGACTAACACCAGCTGATTTACGAACAAAATAACTAAGCACTGGCACGGTATTAAGTGAAATAAAACATTCAAATCGTTTCATTAATGTTCTGGTTTGTTATTATATGCGTTATCTTACCAAGTGCGTCTTGCAATTCAAAAACGATTAGCGCATTCGACTCGGTCATTGTCAGACCTCGGCTTCGTTCCGCCGTTGTTGAAATCGTGGACAGGGAGTGAAGGTTTGCATTTGATACCTTCGCTTTGATTTTTTTTTTTCTGGATCCTCTTCACCACCGTCGGACAGGTCTCCACAATCAGTAAGCTGAGTATTCTGAGACCATATTGTCTGCGACACTTCAGAGGGGTCTGCGCCTTAAAAAAAAAAAAAAAAAAGAACACCTAATCCCCCTACCAGAGAGGGTGACCAGCAGGAAAGAACACTGAAGATGTCCCATCCTACCATCACTCGCAGCGTCTCTCCGGAGAGTACCTAGGTCATCTAAGAAGCTGGATGAGACAAATCCACAGACATTACTAAACAGCTTTCATAAACCCACCCTCCACCCCCTCACATTCACACACACAGTGGGCGACAGGAGATTAGCGAAGCTGAGACATACTAGACACAAATGTGTCTAGGGTCGCGGCATCGACGGCGGTCTGGGGGAGGGCATTCCAGTCCTCGATTGTTTTTGAGAGGAAGGATTCGCCCCAGTAGTTTATTCTAGGGGACAGGCGCTTGAACTGCTTGTTATTTCCTGTCCGTCGGGATCTTGTGATTGGGACAAGTTGGGACGTGAGGTCTTCGCAGCAGATGTTGTTGTTGATCATCTTATAAAAGGCTGCCAGACGCGAAGTTTTTCTGCGTTGTTCCAGTGTGTCCCATTTCAATGACTCCACCATGCTAGTTACACTTGACGTGTTGTGGTAACGGTTGAAGATGAAACGGGCTGCACGCCGTTGGACCTTTTCGATTTGTTGAATTAATTTTGACTCGTATGGGTCCCAAACTGAGGAAGCGTATTCCAGAAGTGGCCTCACAAAGGACTTATAAGCCTTCTCTTTTACACTGGTGGAACTAATCCTCAGGTTGCACCTCAAGAAGCCTAAGGCACTGTTTGCCTTACTGCTGATTGCGTTGACGTATTCCTCCCAGTCCAATTTGCTGTGAAGCATAACGCCGAGATACTTGGTTGATGAAACCGTTGATAGGGTATGGCCGTGGAGTACATAGTCATGATCTCTAGGGGTTGGGCTGTGTGTGCAGCGAAGGGTAGTGCATTTATGGGGGTGAAACTCTATATCCCAGTTTGTCTCCCAGCTTTCTAGCCTACTGAGGTCATCCTGGAGTTTGAGTTGATCTTCGTTTTCTCTCACTCCAGAGTAGACTGCAGTGTCATCAGCAAAGAGTCACACGGATTTCTCTAGGCTGTCAGGTAGGTCGTTAATATAAACAAGGAACAAAGATGGTCCAAGCACGGATCCCTGAGGGACTCCTGATCTGACACTGACAAAGGGAGAGGAGTAGCCATCCACCACGACTGATTGCCTTCTGTTGTTGAGGAATTCGGTGATCCACCTATTGGTCTGGCCCTGGACACTGTAGCAGTGAAGCTTGTGGATCAGGAGACTGTGGTTGCACTTATCGAATGCCTTGGCGAAGTCCATGACCAGCACATCGACTTGTCCGCCTCCCTCCATAAGTCTGGCAATTTCATCAACAAGTTCCAGTAGCTGCGTTTCGCAGGACCTGTTTCTCCGAAAGCCATGTTGATGTTTATTCAGAATTCCCTTGGTGTCCAGGTGGTCCATTAGCGAGCTTGCGACAATGTGTTCCATTAACTTGCATATGATAGAAGTAAGGGATATAGGCCGGTAGTTAGCTGGGTCGTACTGTTCACCTTTCTTGAAGATAGGTGCAACAAGGGCGTCCTTCCAGTCTTTCGGCACGGTTCCGCTGGTCATGGATGATTGAAATAGGGTCACTAGGGCTGGGGCCACCTCTTCCGTTAGTTCTCTCAGAACTCTGGGACCTATTCCGTCAGGGCCACTTGCTTTGTTGGGGTTGAGATTTCTCAGCAGTTTCTTCACACCTTCTTCCATAATGGAGATGTTTTCCATTGGCGGGCCTCCATAGTGGTGCATGCCTGTTTTGGTTGCAAACTCGTCTGCTGAATACTGCTTTCCTTCACTGAACGCTGATTGGAACTGCTCATTCAGTATTACAGCCTGCGTTTTGGGATTGGAGAAGAGCTTTCCGTTTTTCTTCAAAGATGAGATGCCAGTTTTAGTTGTCTTTTGGTGAGACATGTAACGCCAGAATTTCTTGTTCTTGGTAGCTTGGTCTACTTTTTTGCCTTCGAATATGTCGTTCAGATAGCTCCAGAAGCCTCTCCTGAGTTCACATTGGACTATGCGCCTGAAGTTTCTATTGACGCGTTTGTCTTCTTCCCTTCCAGATTTCTTCATCTTCACGTAGGTCTTGTCACGTTTATGGATGAGATTCTGTATTTCAGGAGTAACCCACGGAAGGTTCATTTTGCCACTGGAGGTCCTATGGGGGATATACTTTTGGATGTAGTCTAACATTTTTGTCTTGAAGTACATCCATTGATTGGCTTGTGCTTTCGAGTACTCAACCAATCGCTTAGCTTGATACACCAATGAATGCAGGAGAGAACTGCCTTTCTAGCACATCGTTAATGTGTTGGGTTTTTTCGGTATTTTTTTTAAGCAATGATGTTGGAAAGACAACACTTGTAAGAAGCCTCATAAAAACTTCGATTCTAATTGATTTAAAACACATCATACTTTAAAAAATAAAAAAAAATAAAAAACTGAAGTAAAGATGGAAACATGCTCTTGGATTCTGACCTATTTAAACGCCAATGAATGCAATGAACACATTGTATGTGTTGATTTTCGACACTATGTTAACTCAACGCTCGGCCAACTGCCACCTGTGGCACATCGGACTGTGTTGTATATATCTGCGGCTTATAAACCGGTGCGGCTTATTTGTGAAAAAAGTTCAGATTTTAAAAAAATTTAGTGGGTGCGGCTTATATACAGGTGCGCTCAATAGACCGAACTTTACAGTACCATGATAGTGCAGACAACAGGGAGTGTTGCTACATCTTTCCTCCCTCCAAAACAGAACAAATATCTTGCCCC
Source organism: Conus canariensis (assembly GCA_033310375.1). NCBI lineage: Eukaryota > Metazoa > Mollusca > Gastropoda > Neogastropoda > Conidae > Conus > Conus canariensis. Next base: position 89,197,538 of record CM065719.1, read on the forward strand.
CTCCCACCTCTTTTCCCTTCCCCATCCTCCTTCCTTCGTCTCTATCTCAAAACTGAAACCAACACTGAAACTATCTATAAGTCCTCTTAAGCTGAGATCTTGGATATATGAGATGACCAACTCTTGCATCTGAGGTGGGAATTGTCTGGAAGAGTTATCTTTCATGGGTGGAAGGTTCACCCCCCCCCCCCCCCCACCCTGCCTGCCCTAATATGTACATGTATCAGCGTATCATAATACACATGCAAAACACACACATACACACACACACACACACACACACACACAGAGACTTGTTCATTATACTGTATGTTCTTTACATCAATGGCAAATAATGTGCATTCAAAGCCAGCGTACAAAGGAGGATAACCATGCACTTTTTCATCAACAGAGAATGTAATGCATGTCTGTAACGTATGATGTTGAGTTGTCGTGTTACACAAGACATCTTATATGCACTACATATAAAAAGAAAACGGCAGAGTTTGCTGAAACAAAGAGACATTACCTCAAGATCTGACTATATGCATTTTTTCCTTTCCAAAACAAGCCATTTCAAGAATTACAGAAATCTAGAAAGACTGTTTTCAGAGGAGAGGGGACAGTAAGAGACAGAGACAAACAGGTAGAGACAGAGACAGCCTTAACCCCCTACCCCACCCTCTCTGTCCCTAATCCATGTCTCCCTGGGGAAAAAAAAAGACAAAAAAAAGAAGAAAAACAAATGATTAAAAAAAAAGAATAATGATTAAAAAAAAAGAATCTAAAGGGCCTAATTTTATGAGAGAGACAGACAGACAGACAAACAGGCAGAGACAAAGACACAGAGAGAGAGAGAGAGAGAGAGAGAGAGAGAGAGAGAGAGAGAGAGAGATCCTCCCCACCCACCCACCCCCACTTCCAAAACCAAATTAGATGGATGACCAAACAATAAAAGAAACAAATTCCAGCCTTAACCTGGGACTTTCCAAAGCTCCTGTCACTAGTCCTCAAGAATTCAGCATCAAACCCCCAATAAGAAATCCTGCTGCCAGACTGATTTGTTAAAGCATAAGGGCCACTCCAGTTCATCAAAGCACTAGAGAACTCTATTTCCTGATACATGCATGTGTAGTGGCTACGAACAAGCAGCGGAATGCAAATACCACACTATATAGAAAAGGGCCAGTATGGTATAGGTGTGCTCCCAGCATGCACCCATTGCTGTTACAAATGTATATTCAAATACACCACTGTATATCTATTGTGTCTACACGGTTATTGGAATACTCTTTGCAAACACTTACCTCCAAAGGTCTGTCATAGCTGGGATCGTTGGTGCGCCTGGAAAATTGTCACAAACATCAAATAGTAGACCATTTTCAGACAGCGCATGGTTTTTATCTCCACACGTAACAAGAAAGAATACAGTTCATTCAGTTATGCTAAACTGAAATGAAAAAAAGAAGACCCATTTATTCCCTTGAAAATAGCAGCATACACACACCTGCACATATGTATGATATGTAGATACATGCATGCACGAGAAACAGGCATGAAACATAAGACAAATACACTGCACACAAACATTATCTCTGTACTTAATTTCACAATTGGTTTCAAGACATATGCATCTCACTCACACAGATACTTTCAGCTTGCAACTGCACACACATTTAAAGGCATACAGATGCATTCTTTCTGCATAAATGCTTATACACCAACAAATATGCACAACATGTTCATGTACACTTGTCTAATTCATGTCAACATCATCATACTTCTAAAAGAAACAGAGTTTGCTAAAAAAAATTACAAGAAAATCAACAGCAAAAAAGTTTTTGACTGATTATGTACACATGAACACACACACACATCTGCACACACATACACGGGTGTGTACACACACACACACACACACACACACACACACACACACACACACACAAACACACACCTCATATACACACTGTAATCTAACCATGCACACCTAAGATTCTCACACATCTTGCTCTAAAATAAAACAAGATGCAAAGCATATAAACGTACTCCCAGTTTTCCAAATCACTTATAAATCGGCCAAGTACTTTCTGAGATAATAACGGCAAAATAACGGTTTTTACAGTTATTTAACCGATGCGCACTTTTGAAACTGGTATTTTAGTCCTCACTGGGCTAAAGCCTATGTACCTACCAAATTTCATGCAGATCGGACAATATGTCAAGAATAACGGTTTTCAATGGTCAAATTTTGAAACACTATATGGAAGTGCCATTTGTGTATGACAACCTTTCTGTATACTAAATTTCATTAAAATCCACCAATATGTAAAAAAAAATAACGGCAAAATAACGGTTTTAACAGTTATATAACCGATGTACACTTTTGAAACTGGTATTTTAGTCATCACTGAGCTAAAGCCTATGTACATACCGAACTTCATCCAAATCGGACAATATGTCAAGAATAACGGTTTTTAACGGTCGAATTGTGAAACACTATACAGAAGTGCCATTTGTGTGTGATAACCTTTCAGTTTACCAAATTTCATTAAAATCCACCTATATATAAGAAATAACGGCAAAATAATGGTTTTTAACTTGTTTAATCGATTTTTAGCATTACATCACTTACATATGGAAAGAGGCTCCGATTTGTCACAAGATCATCCAAACCGCATATAAATCAGCCAAGTACTTTCTTAGATATTCCATAAAGAAGAAAAACCATTTTGGGCCTTTATAACCGATAGTAACGGCTATTCTGGTCAAATAAAACATCGGGCATCATCCATGACCCATAGTGAACATACCTACAAATTTTCAGAAAGATGGGCCAAGTACTTTCTGAGATATTCCATAAAGAAGAAAAACTGTTACAGGCCGTTACAGCCGTTAGTAACGGCTATAACGGGGTAAACTAAAACATCAGGCATCATCCGTGATCCATAATGAACATACCTGCTAATTTTCAGAAAGATCGGCCAAGTACTTTCTGAGATATGCCATAAAGAAGAAAAACCATTACAGGCCGTTACAGCCGTTAGTAACGGTTATAACGGGGAAATTAAAACATCGGGCATCATCAATGACCATTAATGAACATACCTACACACTTTCAGAAAGATCGGCCAAGTACTTTCTGAGATATTCCATAAAGAAGAAAAACCGTTACAGGCCTTTACAGACGTGACCCATAATGAATGTATCTGCTCATTTTTACAAAGATCGGCCAAGTACTTTCTGAGATATTCCATAAAGAAGAAAAACCATTACATCCATTAGGGCATCATCCGTGGCCCATAATGAATATACCTACAAATTTTCAGAAAGATCGGTCCAGTAGTTTTGTCTGGAGCGAGTGGAACACATTTTGACCACGGACACACACACACACACACACACACAGACAGCCTTTCTTCGTTCCCATTCTAAAGTACTCCCTGTTCTATAAGAACTGGGAGTACAAAAAATGACCCTCTTTCACACAATCCACTATCTGCCCCACTCCTGAGGCCCCTCTCCTCATCTCTTCACACCTCCCCCACCCTTCTTCCCTTCTCTGATTCTCCCTGCCTCTGCTTTTCCCCCTCAGAAGCGGCACAATGCAGGACACATGCTCTTTTCCCATCTCTTATCCTCCCTACCTCTCCTTCTCCCCTCAAAAGCGGCACAATGCAGGCACATGCTCTTTTCCCATCTCTTATCCTCCCTACCTCTCCTTCTCCCCTCAGAAGCGGCACAATGCAGGACACATGCTCTTTTCCCATCTCTTATCCTCCCTACCTCTCTTGCCCCTCAGAAGCGGCACAATGCAGGCACATGCTCTTTTCCCATCTCTTATCCTCCCTACCTCTCCTTCTCCCCTCAGAAGCGGCACAATGCAGGCACATGCTCTTTTCCCATCTCTTATCCTCCCTACCTCTCCTGCCCCTCAGAAGCGGCACAATGCAGGACACATGCTCTTTTCCCATCTCTTATCCTCCCTACCTCTCCTGCCCCTCAGAAGCGGCACAATGCAGGACACATGCTCTTTTCCCATCTCTTATCCTCCCTACCTCTCCTTTTCCTCCTCAGAAGCGGCACACTGCAGGCACATGCTCTTTTCCCATCTCTTATCCTCCCTACCTCTCCTTCTGCCCCTCAGAAGTGGCACAATGCAGGACACATGCTCCATCAGACAGTAGTGGCCTTACCTGTACTGAGCCTCCTCTTGTCTCTTTTGGTCCAGCAGATTCTCGTATGAGGGGATAGGCGTGGCCCAGACTCTTCGGGTGTGACGGGGGGCCCCACTTGGTCACCTGTTTTCTGTATAACACATCACACAGGCATGAGTGATTAAACAACGGTTTTGGAAAATTGTTTTATGAAAATCGTTATGAGTTAAGCGTTACATCACATGATCCTGTTTCCATGTGAAATACAGTTCCTAAAATGGTCCACACAATATAGGGAAGGGTAACTCTAAGCTGTTCCTTCTCAGGCATGTCACATGATAACATATGCACTCCAAAGTGGTCCCACAGTATAGAGCACTGAGTACATCCCGTTTCTTTTGAGGCATGTCACATGACAATATATTAACAGCAAAAATGCGACCTGTCCGACTCATTGCATGCACTGTGTGACCTGTCTGAGCTGTCTGAGCCATTGCATGCACTATGTGACCTGTCTGACCTGCCTGAGCCATTGCATGCACTGTGTGACCTGCCTGAGCCATTGCATGCACTGTCTGACCTATCTGAGCCATTGCATGCACTGTCTGACCTGTCTGAGCCATTGTACGCACTGTCTGACCTGTCTGAGCCATTGCATGCACTGTGTCACCTGTCTGAGCCATTGCATACACTGTGTCACCTGTCTGAGCCATTGTATGCACTGTGTGACCTGTCTGAGCCATTGCATGCACTGTGTGACCTGTCTGAGCCATTGCATGCACTGTGTGACCTGTCTGAGCCATTGCATGCACCATGTGACCTGTCTGAGCCATTGCATGCACTATGTGACCTGTCTGAGCCATTGCATGCAATGTCTGACCTGTCTTGAGCCACTGCAAGCACTATGTGACCTGTCTGAGCCACTGCATGCACTGTGTGACCTGTCTGAGCCACTGCATGCGCTATGTGACCTGTCTGAGCCATTGCATGCACTATGTGACCTGTCTGAGCCATTGCATGCACTGTGTGACCTGTTTGAGCCACTGCATGCACTATGTGACCTGTCTGAGCCATTGCATGCACTGTGTGACCTGTTTGAGCCATTGCATGCACTATGTGACCTGTCTGAGCCATTGCATGCACTGTGTGACCTGTCTGAGCCACTGCATGCAATGTCTGACCTGTCTGAGCCATTGCATGCACTGTCTGACCTGTCTGACCCATTGTACGCACTGTGTGACCTGTCTGAGCCATTGCATGCAATGTCTGACCTGTCTGAGCCATTGCATGCACTATGTGACCTGTCTGAGCCATTGCATGTACTGTGACCTGTTTGACCTGTCTGAGCCATTGCATGCACTATGTGACCTGTCTGAGCCATTGCATGCACTGTGTGACCTGTCTGACCTGTCTGAGCCATTGCATGCACTGTGTGACCTGTCTGAGCCATTGCACGCACCATGTGACCTGTCTGCGCCATTGCATGCACTCTGAGCCATTGCATGCACTTTCTGACCTGTCTAAGCAATTGCATGCACTGTGTGACCTGTCTGAGCCATTGCATGCACTATGTGACTTGTCTGAGCCATTGCATGCACTATGTGACCTGTCTGAGCCATTGCATGCACTGTGTGACCTGTCTGATCTGTATGAGCCATTGTATGCACTGAGTGACCTATCTGAGCCATTGCATGCACTGTGTGACCTGTCTGAGCCATTGCATGCACTGTGTGACCTGTCTGAGCCATTGCATGCACTGTGTGACCTGTCTGAGCCATTGCATGCACTATGTGACTTGTCTCAGCCACTGCATGCACTGTGTGACCTGTCTGACCTGTCTGCGCCATTGTATGCACTGTGTGACCTGTCTGAGACACTGCATGCACTATGTGACCTGTCTCAGCCATTGCATGCACTGTGTGGCCTGTCTGAGCCATTGCATGCACTATGTGACCTGTCTGAGCCATTGCATCCACTGTCTGACCTGTCTGAGTCATTGCATGCACTATTTGACCTGTCTGAGCCATTGCATGCACTGTGTGACCTGTCTGAGCCACTGCACGCACTGTCTGACCTGTCTGAGCTACTGCATGCACTGTGTGACCTGTCTGAGCCACTGCATGCACTATGTAACCTGTCTGAGCCACTGCATGCACTATGCGACCTGTCTGAGCCATTGCATGCACTATGTGACTTGTCTGAGCCATTGCATGCACTATGTGACCTGTCTGAGCCATTGCATGCACTGTCTGACCTGTCTGAGCCATTGCATGCACTATGTGACCTGTCTGAGTCACTGCATGCACTGTGTGACCTGTCTGAGCCATTGCATGCACTGTCTGACCTGTCTGAGCCATTGCATGCACTATGTGACCTGTCTGAGCCACTGCATGCACTGTGTCACCTGTCTGACCTGTCTGAACCATTGCATGCACTGTGTGACCTGTCTGAGCCATTGCATGCACTGTGTGACCTGTCTGAGCCATTACATGCGCTGTAAGACCTGTCTGAGCCATTGCATGTACTATGTGACCTGTCTGAGCCATTGCATGCAATGTCTGACCTGTCTGTGCCATTGCATGCACTAGGTGACCTCTCTGAGCCATTGCATGCACTGTCTGACCTGTCTGAGCCATTGCATGCACTATGTGACTTGTCTGAGCCACTGCATGCACTATGTGACCTGTCTGAGCCATTGCATGCACTGTGTGACCTATCTGAGCCATTACATGCACTATGTGACCTGTCTGAGCCATTGCATGCACTGTGTGACCTATCTGAGCCATTGCATGCACTGTGTGACCTGTCTGAGCCATTGCATGCATTGTCTGACCAGTCTGAGCCATTGTATGCACCATGTCACCTGTCTGAGCCATTGTATGCACAGTGTGACCTGTCTGAGCCATTGTATGCACTGTGTGACCTGTCTGAGCCATTGTATGCACTGTGTGACCTGTCTGAGCTACTGCATGCACTGTGTGACCTGTCTGAGCCATTGCATGCACTATGCAACCTGTCTGAGCCACTGCATGCACTATGCGACCTGTCTGAGCCATTGCATGCACTGTCTGACCTGTCTGAGCCATTGCATGCACTATGTGACCTGTCTGAGCCATTGCATGCACTGTCTGACCTGTCTGAGCCATTGCATGCACTATGTGACCTGTCTGAGCCACTGCATGCACTGTCTGACCTGTCTTGAGCCATTACATGCACTGTGTGACCTGTCTGAGCCATTGCATGCACTATGTGACCTGTCTCAGCCACTGCATGCACTGTGTGACCTGTCTGACCTGTCTGAGCCATTGCATGCACTGTGTGACCTGTCTGAGCCATTGCATGCACTGTGTCACCTGTCTGACCTGTCTGAGCCATTGCATGCACTGTGTGACCTGTTTGAGCCACTGCATGCACTGTCTGACCTGTCTGAGCCATTGCATGCACTGTCTGACCTGTCTGAGGCATTGCATGCACTATGTGACCTGTCTGAGCCATTGCATGCACTATGTGACCTGTCTGAGCCATTGCATGCACTGTGTGACCTGTCTGAGCCACTGTATGCACTATGTGACCTGTCTGACCTGTCTGAGCCATTGCATGCACTAACGGATGTTCAGTTAGTTTTTGGTTTCTTGCATACAGAACAAAGACAGAGCTTCCTCCAAAAGCCCTTCGAAGCCTGTCCAATAACCCCCTACCTGACACATGCATACAGAACAAAGACACTTCCCTAAAAAGGGCAGCTCCAACACTACCCCTATACCTTAACCTGGCACATAGTCACAGATTAAATGAACAGGGCAGATCAAATGCTACCCCTACACTTTGACCTGGCATATACAGGCAGATTAAAGGAACAGGGCAGCTCCAACATGACCTCTATACCTTGACCTGACATATAGTCACAGATTAAATGAACATGGCAGCTCCAATGCTACCCATATACCTTGACCTGACATATAGTCACAGATTAAACGAACAGGCAGCTCCAATGCTACCCATATACCTTGACCTGGCATACAGACACAGATTAAACGAACAGGGCAGCTCCAGTGCTACCCATATACCTTGACCTGACATATAGTCACAGATTAAATGAACAGGGCAGCTCCAGCGCTACCCATATACCTTGACCTGGCATATAGTCACAGATTAAATGAACAGGCAGCTCCAATGCTACCCCTATACCTTGACCTGGCGTATAGTCACAGATTAAATGAACAGGGCAGCTTCAACGCTACCCATATACCTTGACCTGACATATAGTCACAGATTAAATGAACAAGCACAGGTTAACATTTGGTCAGGACTGACACAACATTTGGTCAGGACTGACGCAAGCCTTTAGATCTTGAACAGTGACTCACAGAAAATTCATTACAACAACAACAAAAAGTTGTAACTTAACTTTGTTTTATATGAAAGGGTATTTTAAACGAAGCAGGAAGACAAATAATGAATAACAAATTATATGTTATTCATTATTTAGCCACTGCCCCTTCCATACCTTCAATCTACAACCATCCATTGAAGATTTCATCAACTCTTTGGTTATTAAACAATATGAGGATTGACTTCTGAAATGTTTGAGGGCATGAAATGATGACAAATGAAAAATTACAGTACATGAACTTACATACATACATAGAGACATAGAGACATGCACACATTCAACATGCAGATAACACGCACAATCATTCAGACACATGTACAAGTTATAGAGTTGTAACTGGATACTAATTACTGACTCAATCACTCACAATTAATACATAAAGACAATCATATCATAAGACAGGTATACTTCATCATATTCTTATGTTTTCAGCCACGTAATATAACAAACCATGAGGATTTATGTATACATCAGGCATCAGATAAAGAAGGTAACACATAATATCCAGATCAGTATAAACTTGCAGAGATAAACCAGGAAAAAGATTAACAAGAGTGTTACAAGTAGCACTGATTATACATTTTCTTCACTGCTCATTTTCTTTTCGCCTCATAAACAATGGAGTAGCTAAAACATTAGCATATATTACTATACCTGAGCTGGGTAACAATAACTATCATTCTATGTTCTGAACTCAAATGAAATGATGCTTGATGATGAATCACATTTCACCAGAGTTTAACGTGACTGTTAGAGATCATAGATAGACAGACACATTTGTCAGTCACACTGATGAAATACACACATTGCAACAGTGATAAATTTAAAACATTCCTTCATGAACGGTGTCAACTCAGATCAATACACTCTCTTCTTCAGAGTTAATAGTGATGAAAACAAAACAAACAATATAATCACAAAATCATTTTGGCAAACATCTGAACATGTTTGATTTGCAATTCAAAAGATGGTGAACAGCCACATATATACATAGGGGTAAGTTCAAAGAATTTCTGGAAATAATATTCTGTTTTTCCAAATAATGAATAGCCCTAAAGGCTTAATCTGATTTCTTTTGTTTTCAATTTGATTTCTTTCCCCTGTAAACTTCAACACTGTCTGTTCTGGTATATCTAATTCCACAACAGAGGTCTTTTTTAGGGGGGTTGGGGGGGGGGGGGTTTCTTTCAGTTTCTATCTTCTTCAAATATCTTCATGAACTTATAATTTGTGCATTTGTTCTTCCATTACCCAAAGTGCTCAGTCTGCATCTAATCACTGCACATTTTACAGTGGTCAGATTTGACAGTGTAAATGGCTGATATTTTTTTGGAAAAAAAAAACAACCACCAACAACTGGGGAACCGCTTACAACAGGTCCAAGTAAATACAGGAAAAAGCTTTAATATGTTAGTTCATTTTTGTTTTCACAACAGGAAAAAGCTTTAATATATTAGTTCATTTTCATTTTCACATAATTATTTCTTAAGTTGTTTTAAAGGCTGGCTTGCACTTTACTGCCAAGACTGCCTGGTTTTTGATCATTGGTATGACTACTGCCACATGTTACCTTCTTAGGACTTCATAAGATGCTGACTTTTTAACAACTAGAAACACAGTGTGTCTTCTAAACCTTTCATACAGTTTCTTAGGCCTTCAATGAAATTTGTTAAGTGTTACGGCAGACTGGTCAACAAGTAAAGACATTTCAGTACACAGCAAGACATTGGTAGAAGAAAGAAAAAACTGCATTCGACATCAAAAACCAGAAACATTTCATCAGTTAGAGTACAGAACAGTGGTCAGCCCAGAAATACTTTTACCTTGATCAGATATACAACTTTCTGTGAGGAAAAAACAAGCAAACAATGGTTGGTTTCATTGATGCGTGTGCATGTGTGTTTGAAAGCAATTCACGCACATGTTTAATCATTCAGACAGACAGGTACATGAACAAACAATCTTCTCAAAGTAATGATCTACAGCACACCAACCATGTTTTTGAACAGGTAACGTTTTTATCACTTTTCAACCTGACTTTGGGAAGACAAATCAATGATCCAGCGGTGAATTTTCAGAAGGAAGAGAATTAATCTATCCAGAAATAATAGCAGTAGTCAATAACAGACGCATGTCCTACAAGCACCTTTGAACAAAAGAAAACAGCATTCTCACATGTGGATCAGAAACAACTAGCACATTTTCTTTCCTTCTGCCCCCCCCCCTCCCCCCCCCCCCCACCCCACCCCCCTTTTCTTCTCATTTTTCCCCTTTTTTAACAATATAAAAATACTGAAGAGGAACTAACAGACTTAAAGTTTTAAAGCTGTAAATTCTCTCAAAAGAAGACAAGTAATGATTGCAGCCACTTATACATCCCTTACAGCTCTACTGTAGAGCAGCCCCATAAATGACTGATCTCCCTTTTTATCTGGAGATAACTCCAGCCTTTGTATCAAGAGTTATTCTTTGTTGCCTCTTTATCTGGAGATAACTCCAGCCCTTGTATCAAGAGTTATTCTTTGTTGCCTCTTTACCTGGAGATAACTCAAGCCTTTGTATCAAGAGTTATTCTTTGTTGTAGGGACCAGAGTGACAGCAGTCAGTACAATTTCCAATCTGAAAATCCTTAATGCTGGCACAACACTAGCTTATGATCATTTGTCCAAAAACACTCTCATGGACTTCCCCTCAAACCCCTCCTCTCCTAACACCCTTAAACTACCAGTGCCTGCAATTAATTTCACAATCTACATGACTTTCATCTGGAATGAGAAATGGCAGACTACTCTTTCCCTTGAGTGTGAGACTGAATAGGCAGGTTCCCCACCTCCCTCCCCCCCAAAAAATGTGGGGTACAATTGCTGGGAAGGGGTTTCATACTGGCACATTGAATGTTTGGGATTTTTCTGAAATATGTCATTTTCTTAGTGAAAAAAGAGAAAAAAAAAAGAGGCACACAAAACACAACAGAAGAGACGGGCTGATTTGTTTGACATGTAGTGCCAGTCTGTCTTCCAGTCATACCACTTAATGTCCTCAAAGCCTTGGCTGTCAACTCTGCATGTTCCCATGCACTTTTCTTAGTTTTTCTACTCATTCAGATTTTTTCAAACTTTTCCTGTATTTGACTTCAGCACTTGACATTCCCCCATTGAAATAGGATTTGAAATGAGTCTTGGAACAACTAGGTTTCATTTTTACCTATCTGTTCTAACTAAATCAACATCAATCAAATCTTTGCTAAAACCTTTTTTTTTCTTTTCTCTTTTCTTGCGGAGGTAGCCCACATACAGAGTCAACTTTAAAAATTGTTGCAAATACTTCTGCAACAAGCAAACCATGCATATGTTTAACACACTTCTGCTCTCTTTTTCAAAAACTTTGTTTATGTCACATATACATTTAACTTAATGCTTAGTACTTTTTCCACACAAGTGATGCGCATTTCTATGAAAACATTCACTTCAGTTTTTTTAAAGGCATACAGAAGCCTGATGATGCCTTAAAATAC
>CM065719.1:89214580-89239580 GCA_033310375.1 Conus canariensis
CTATTTGGGGGTAGGCTTTGACAGAATGTTAACCTTTGGAAAGCATGTTGAGAATATTGTTCTTAAATGCAAAAAAGGTTTATCTGCCATGAAAGCAATGGCAGCTAAAGGCATTGAACAGCGCCATCTCTACCAACCGTATCACGCACTTGTACTCAGTGTGATAGATTATGGATTAGGGCTTACAACACTGTCCAACAGCAACCTTCTCAAATTAGAAAGAATTCAAAATGAAGCAATGAGATTGATCATGGGAACCACAAAGGACACAACAGTTCAAACTATGCGATACCTGCTCGACCTTCCTTCAATGCAGACAAGACACAAGCTGGAACAGGTGAAGGCATATTTCAGAGCCCTTGAAAATCCCCAAAACCCACTTCATGCGGCGGTCAAGGAAACAAAAGGCACTCGGCTAGGACGACGTGGAAAATCATGGATAGGACAGGCAGAAGACAGTATACAGCTTGTGTGCCAGTTAGCAGAAGTCAAAGAAACCAAGGAATGGGAGAAATATCCAGACCACTTGAAGCACCTCTACCAAATTGCCATCGCTCCAGAACTTGGAAGACATTGTCGAGAATGGCCAGAAGGCAAAACCAACACAGAAATTCAGATGCTGGTAGAAGATCTTTGCACAAAAGATGATATTTTAATATACACTGACGGTTCTGTCACCAAAGGTAAGTCAGGTTGGGGATACACAGTGAAGCAAAATGGCCGAACTATTCAGGAAGACAATGGTGTGCACAGTTTAACAACTTCAAGTCTAACAATGGAGGTAGAAGCAGTGAAACAAGCACTCCACTGGCTTACATCCATTAGCCAGTTTCAAACTCAACAAGCCATGATACTGACTGACTCCATGAACCTACTTCAGAAAGTGAAAAGTGGAATGGGAAGCCCTGCTTGGAATGAACTGATGCGCAGCCTTCCATTGGAGAGACTCATATGGACGTACTGCCCTGGACATGCTGGAGTTAAAGGAAACGAGAGAGCAGACACACTGGCTGGCAAGGCAACAATAAGAACTGGATAACTGCTTGGCCGATCTGATGTGATAAGAAATCTGAAGAATCAATTAAGCAAACAAGAGCAAAGCCACTATACCATAGACCATCTTTCAGATCTGAACATCAAGAGAGGAAGTGGCCACATATCCAGAGTTAAGGGAAGAGCAAGAAACATCACCAACCAACCAAACATTCGAATAATTTCAAGGCCAACATTGCAAAGACTCCTACAGATTGGGGCAAACTCATACTGGGCCTTTCCAATAACAGACACAAAAGATGAAACACACGTCAACTGAGATAAGACTTTGAATCTCTCAGGGTCCCCAGCGTATACTGTAGACATGTGTGTGTGCGCTGGTGTGTGTTCATCAGTGGGGTGATGCCAGCATGTTCATTAGAGTGTCCATGCACATCATGAGTGTGCAAGCGTTGGTGTGTGAGCGTGTGTGGGAGAGAGTTTGTGAATGTGTGTGTGTGTGTGTGTGTGTGTGTGTGTGTGTGTGTGTGTGTGTGTGTGTGTGTGTGTGAGTGTGTGTTCATCAGTGGGGTAATGCCAGCGTGCTAATTAGAGAGTCCACAGACGTGTGTGGAAGCGCTGGTGTGTGAGTGTGTGTGTGAGTGTGTGTGTGTGTGTGGTGTGTGTGTGTGTGTGTGTGTGTGTGTGTGTGCGCGCGCATGTGTGTGTGTGTGTGTGTGTGTGTGTGTGTGTGTGTGTGCGCGTGGGATGTGTTTGAGGGGGAGGAGTTGTTGTTCTTATTGTTATGTGTATGTATGTATGCTGTAATTGATGGTCTTGTTCTTGTTCCTAAGTCATCTTCTGAACATTCACGCACACACACACACACACACACACACACACACACACATACACATATGAACGTGTGTGCGTACATTCGCTCATTCTTACCCACATACATATATACATGTGTGCATGTACATGGCCACACTGACACACACGCGCACATACACGCATACACATAAGCGCACAAATGCACACACATACGCACATGCCCACATACAAAGACACACACATACACACAGATATGTACACATATAGCCTATATGCAGATACGTGTGCTCACACACACACACACACACACACACACACACACACACACACACACCACACACACGCACGCACACACACACACACACGTGTACACACACACACACACACATACACATATATGCACATGCACTTCTGCACACATGCGCGCGCTACACACACACACACACACACACACACACACACACACACACACAAACAAACGTGCACACATGCCTGCGCGCACAACACACACACACACACACACACACACACACACACACACACACACACACTCACACACATGCGCCCACACACACACATGGGCCCATGCCCACATCAATAACAGTGTACATCCACAAAAAAAATGGTAGGTGGGCACTCAAGGTCTGACCAGTGCGTTGGGCTAATGCATAGGTCAGACATCCGCTGAGTCGTAGCCATGAGACCCACTTCTTCAATTGTCTCATCTTTGTTGTTAATTCATATATCCATCAGCTTCAAATCATGCGTAGTGTGGTCTCAAAACTTAGCGGATGTGGTGTAGCATATATGGACTAATCCACACGCAGTGATGCCTCCTTGATGAAACTGAAACTGAAACTGATCCGATCAAAATTATGCTATGCACAAGAGGCTTTCTTCAGTGCCCCTAAACACCTGTTACAAAAGCTGCAGAGCATAGATAGTAAAGCTTATAAATTACGTCTTGGTCTTCCGTTCCATGCTTCAACTTACCGAACTTATAAGAAAATTAGTATTTTACCATTAGATGAACATAGAAAGCTAACACTTGCCAAATATGTAATGAAATGTTCAACGCTCACAGGTGTGAACGAAAATGAGATTGCTATAAAACCTGAATCTCATTATCCAAAAAGAGCTCAGACTATTTCATCATATTCTACCATTGGTTCTTGTACAGAAAATCTTTTGAAAGAGTCAACAGTCAGTTCTGAGACATTAGTGAAGGTGGCCTTGATTTCTCCTCCAGCTTGGGAAAGAAACAGGGCACATTTTGATCTTGATTACACTGATGTGAGCAAAACTGACCAACCAAATATTTTATCTTATTCTGTAAAGATGCATATACATGAGAAATATCCTCAACATCTTAAAGTTTACACAGATGGTTCAGTATTGTCTAATAATCAGTCAGGTTCTGCTTTTGTTATACCATCACAAAAGGTTGAAAAGATATATTCCATCGGAAAAGGCAGATCAATATTTGTCGCCAAAATGATAGCTATTATTATGGCATTGTCACATTTAATTGACTTGCCACAATCAATATTTAAAGTAGTTATTTGTGTGGATTCAATGTCTGTCCTGCAAACCATAAAATTTCCAAATACCGTTTCGAACAACTTTCTTGTAAATGAAATATGTCACCTTATTCATGTCTTGATCTGGAACTGGTGTCTCCTTCTGTTGGATTCCATCGCACTGTGGTTTTGGGGGTAATGAGCTAGCTGATGTAAAAATTATGTGCAAAGAGAGAAGCCAGAAATGAAAAGTGCGCCATGGTATTGAATATATCCTTTTCTTTACCTGAAGTCAATCAATTATTAAAGCAAACCATCTGGTGCCAATTCAGAAAACACTACAAAAATATGTTGCTTGGTGTGGCTGATAAAAACACTCATTTAATTAATTATGAACATGCAAACAGCATTCCTCATTTACAAGTGAAAAATATGTACCAATACAGAAATTTCATCTCAATATTTTATAAATTAAAACTTGATGCCTTAAAAACTAAATATACAAACGAAGCAAAATGTATTTGTGGTGAACGAAGAATAACCAGCAAGCATCTGCTATTTGACTGTTTACCTCTTCAAGTTCATATACCACCATTATCAGGCATGTCTTTGTGTGATGTCTTTTCAGATTTAAAGCTTGCCTTCAATGTTGTTTTCTCTATAATTTGTAGTCCAGTTAAGCATTTACTTTAAGATTATTTGCAGGTATGTTGTAGGGATGCTTAGAGGGACATATATATATATGCACTTATATTACCACATTATGCATACACTTACATAGTCACAGGCATTTATGTGGCTCTCTCTCTCTCTCTCTCTCTCTCTCTCTCTCTCCTCTCAAAAAAGGGACCGTCTTGCAACACAAGACGCCCTAGTGACCACAAACAGTCAACCTAGCTATGACTATGAAACTGATTTCCCAGCGAACACTCCCCATAATCCGAACTCTTGCAGTGTTTATAATATACTAGGTCGCCATCAACGCCCTACAAAGCAACCCCTTCTACAATCCCCCACCCACATGTATTCCTTTTCTTCCCTAGTGAATAGAAATGACAAACAACAATGCAAAGAGTACAGAAACGTGACCTGCACCTTCCACCCACATAGCACATCACCCCCTTCCATGTCCAAACCACACACTAGCAGCAACCAACACACCCCACCTCCAAACACATCTCAGCTGCAACCTCACAACACATCTTGGCTACAATTTCCCAGCACAGCACAACTACCACCCTCTAATACCCCATACAATCCACCAACTCCAAACAATGCCCACCTTACACTTCCCAACACAACACTCCTGCCACCACCCAACACATTACACTTCCAACCCCCCACCATCACACACATCCCACAGCAGTCAGTACAACCCCCAGCCCACTACATACATTTGCTGTTCAGTTGCTGAACACAATGACTGCTCAGTTCCTGTCACAGCATGTCAAAAACTTATGATGTGCATGTTTTGAAGACGTCATTTTCTTTCAGAATAATACGTAGCCTAGTTTGTTTGCACGCTCTCCGCGCTATAAAATAAGTCGTACCTATTTTCTTTCTGGGACGCAATGCCGTGTTTGTACCAGCATATAAAATATAATGTTGGATATTTCAAATAATGCTACTTTATTATTTTATAGACCGCCGTACCCCGCTAAAGTCTCTGTTATAGTTGTTAGGTTGCCGGGAAGATAAAATAACACTAGGTAGTGATATCTAACAGTCCTCCATAATAGTTTGTGGGAGCAAGACGTTATTTCAATGCTGCTCCAAAATATTCTTTCACTAGTTTCAGGACATCGCAGGATGTTTGGGCTTTAGTTTTCGTCTTTTGCTGTTGCTATTATTATGATACATGTATTTTACTTAATGATCAACTTCCTCATCTTCTTTATTCACACAGTCTACAACTTAGTATCTTCAACTGACAGACATCAAATTCAAGCGAGAAAATATTAGTATCAGAGTTTTGTGTCATTCCAGTTCTTTTTATGGATTTACCTTGTTGAAACCGTACGATCGTGTGTGAATTTAGTCCACGACATCACCACGCTGACACAGAGTGGAAACCTTTTTACCTACTGTATTCATGGATTTACGTCAAGTTATCACGTCTCGGCTACAGCACACCTAGTTTGATTTTTGAGTATTGTGCAACAGATCCTCTTCGCGTCCTGCATCGAATGGTCATCGTATGCATCTGGCGAGGGAGCCTGGCTGGGTTTTGTTGTGGTGCGAGACTGTTTTATCCACGCTTTGTTCCTGGTGTAGGTATCTGTGCTGTTCTGCATTTGTGCTGGGCTGTCAGTGGTGTTGAATTCTTCAGGGTTTGTTGTGCCGTGTCTTCAGGTTCTTCGCTGGGACATTGTTTTGGGACGGTCTGTGTTCTCTGTCGTGCCGTTATCTTCAGGATCTGCATACCATCGTTTCAGTGCTTGTGAACATTGTGGTCATCCTCTGCGGCGTCGTGAGTCTTGTGACGCTTTGGCCTATATATTATATGCTTGTATGCGTGGTATCTAGTCCCCGTGCTGTGTACTGTTTCATCCATCATCATCATCATCATCATCACAAATATTCTTTGATTCAATTATAGTTTTGGTTTTCTTATTCACTCTTGTTTTATTTCTTTGGGAAGAAAAGCTGGAGAGTGGGGAATGGTGGTTGGTGTCCAAAGAACATCATAACAACTCAGTCGCAAAATATAATGGCCCCTAGACAATAAACGGAGCCATTGCACTATACCATCCACAGTGCCGTAATGTTGCGACATATTGGGGGCTCGTCCCGGATCCAACCACCACCACACTCTGCACGCTTTCTCCATTAGCGGGCGGTTGGAGGGAGCGTACCTTTATTTGGGAGGAGGTACGAGGTGCTCTTGCTCACGTGAACCATTACAGAGCAGAGCAGAGCACCGTATCATCTCATCATCATTGTCATTCATTTTACATCCAGCGCTACAATCATCACCAAATCTTTCGCATAATTTATCATTTACAGCAGTACGTAAATCATGTCTTGCTCCGGAGTTGTTGTAATCTAGATGCAGATCTAGAACACTGTTGCTAGACGCACACATACAGACTCGGTGTACTAATTATGTATTAGTAGAGAGAATGTATTTAGTCTACAACTTTTAGTCTCGGTGTACTAACTGGGTATTAGTAGAGAGACTAGGCAGCTCATTACCCTGCAGTATATGTGGTTGAGTGGTATACTCTTCTAACATATAGCGTTCAACAGGGTGTTGAATGACTTTTACATATTGTACAGTCATCAGTGGTCGAGTCACTAGGGTTGCTGTAGGTGGTTTGTGCTGAGAGAGCAAAACCGCGTGTGTAAGGTTAGATCTGTATAGATCTGTTGTAGCTCTGTGGAGAAAGCTACGGTCCGGATTCGAACAACAAGACGTGTGTAGATGTACACACAAGTTCGGGTGGAGCAGTCCACAGTTAGTTGTATCGAACCGATGATTTCTGGGCAGGTGAAGCCTGTTGTGTCTAAAGAGTAGACACGTTGATCTCGTGGTGTGTTGGGACACACACGCATGATCAGTGGATAAATCCACATTCAGTTAGTGTAACTGAGAGTTTGTTGGCTTGTGAAGCCGACTGTGTCTTGTGAAGACACATGGTAGATTTGAGGGAAATCTACGGAGCCGTAAGTGGTGTGTACTAACTGGCATTGCGTTTATTATACATCTCCTAAGTCTTGAGATCACTTGGATCACTCGTTACTAGAACGTAAATATGCCTTACCATAAAAATAGTACAACGCAGGCTCAAGGTTCGGAACAGCATGTTCCGGAGGACTTTCTCAGATTCAAATCTGAAGGCGAAGCGCTAGGTTTGCAGGGACCAGCACTTGCGGAATATATTAAGGAAGAGAGAAAAAGGGAAGAGAGAATACAGAAGGAAAAAGAAGAGAGAGAAAGAGAGGAGAGAATACTGAGAGAAAGGGAAGAGAGAGAAGAGAGAATACTGAGAGAAAGGGAGGAGAGAGAGAGAGAGGAGAGAGACAGAATAAGGCAGCATGAGTTGGAAGTGAAGAGGATCGATTCTCAAAGAGATGTAGCAACCGCCCACAGTCACTCCCGTACCAATCAGCATGACACTGCAACTACAAGCGCTAAAGTTAAGTTACCTTTCCTAGAGGACAAGGATGACTTGGAATCGTATCCGATTCAATTTGAGAAGGTAGCTACCATCAACCAGTGGGATGAGACAGAGTGGGGAGTGAGACAAGCACCCCTACTGAAAGGTAAGGCATGGGATGCATATGTGTCCATACCTCCAACAGACTCTGCTGACTATTGTGCTATCAAAACGGCTCTCTTGAACAAGTTCCAACTTAATGCTGCCATGTACAGAAAAAAAGTTTTGTAACGCAAAGCGTGAGCACAATGAGCGCGTCAGAGATCTATGGGAAAAATTGGACCTCTGGCTAAATCGCTGGATAACGTTGTCAGAGAAAACTCAGATGACCTGAGGGACATGCTGGTAATGGAAAAATTTCTAGAGTCTCTGCCGTTTGAACAAGCACGTTATGTTCGCGACAGGAATCCTCAAAACCGCAACGATGCAATTGCCGCTGCCGAGCTTTTTGAGGAGATCCACGAAGCCGAACGCACTGCCAGAGAGAGGACGGGTGCGCGTGCGAGTTACCACCCCAACCCAAACAGACTAAGCCAGAACAGATCAGAGACGACGACTGAGAACAAACCAAGAGACAATGCACAAAGAACAAACCCCAGCAACACACACAGACCGACGTGCTACATTTGTGGTGGACCACACATAGCAAGATACTGCACAAAGCGTGCCCACCACAAAGATGGCAGATCTGCAGCAGTGCTTACCACAGTTGCAGCAGTGCAGAAAGAAGAAGTAGTACATACTCCTTGCGATTTGTGCAAAGATATTGTGTTCGAACCACACAGCCATGCAATAGTGGAAGGAAAGCGAGTAGACGCACTGAGGGACACTGGTGCTAGTGTGACAGTGGTAGACAAAAAGTTAGTGCCTAGAAGGTGCTACACAGGCAAACATAGGACGATTACTCTCGCCAGTGCTAATGTGAAACAAGAGGAGCCCATAGCACTTGTCCATATTGAGTGCCCATTTTTCCGCGAGACCATAGAGGCTGTAGTCATGGATCAACCAGTCTGTCCTGTGTTGATCGGGAACACGATTCGAACCCAAGAAGGAGTAGAGAAAAGAGTGCCTATCTTTGCTGAAAGAGTAGCAGCGACTACTACGACAAAGACCACCAAAGACAATGGGACGAGAACAGAAACTCCCTTGAAAGTCAAGCACACACCTCTTGGCAAGATCACTCCGAAAGAATTGCGCACAGCACAAGAGAGTGATGAAACTCTCAAACGATACTTTGTTTTCGCGCGGAGCTCGTCAGAGCAGTACAAGGGCAGAGCGTCTTACGCTATAGAGAACGGAATACTCTTCCGTTTTGTCACCGTAGCTGAAACAAGTTGCCGCCAAGTCATGGTGCCTAAGCCGTACAGGAATGAGGTTATGCGTGTCGCTCACGACATACCAATGTCGGGACACATGGGAATCCGCAGAACGAGGGACAGAGTAACAGCTGATTTCTTTTGGCCAGGCATATACTCAGACATCAGACATTATTGCCAGTCATGCGACACATGCCAGAGAAGTGTCACAAAAGGTTCCGTAAAGAAGGTACCTCTCATGAAAATGCCATTCATCAATACACCCTTTGAGAGAGTAGCCATAGATCTGATAGGGCCGATCGCACCACCATCAGAAAGAGGACACAAATACATTCTTACGGTGGTCGACTATGCCACAAGATATCCTGAAGCAATACCGATTCAATCCAATGACACAATCACGGTCGCAGAAGCACTGTTGACCATTTGGTCGCGCGTTGGCATACCGAAGCAGGTGCTGACGGACAGAGGAACGCAGTTTGTATCTGGCACCATGCAGGAAGTGAACCGCCTGCTAAACATAAAGGGTTACACAACCACGCCATACCATGCACAAATGAATGGGTTAGTTGAAAGGTTTAATGGCACATTAAAAACAATGCTGAAGAAAATGTGCAGTGAACAACCACGCGAGTGGGACAGATACGTGCCAGCACTCCTGTTCGCGTATCGCAAGACACCTCAAGAATCCCTTCACTTTTCACCATTTGAATTGCTATATGGCAGGACAGTCCATGGTCCCATGAAGGTGTTGAAGCAATGCTGGACGGACAAAGAGACAGACAGTCAGACAAGAACGACTGTAGAGTACATCACCAACTTATGAAACAGGATGGAAGAAACATGCAAACTCGCCAGGGAACATTTAGACAAATCTGCGCAAAGATACCATAAGTACTTTAACCAAAAGACAAAGAACAGAGAACTGAAGGTGGGTGACAAAGTACTTGTACTACTACCAGAACACCACAACAAATTACACCTGACATGGAAAGGCCCATACCCTGTAACTGGAAAGATGAACAGAGTAGACTACAAAGTGCAGATTGCAGTGAAAGAAAAGGTACTCCATATCAATCTGTTGAGAGAGTATCATCAAAGATCAAATGAAGAGGAAGAACAAATTGCAGTAGTCATAAAAGAAGAAGAAGAAGATATACATGATTCGGACCCATACAAAACGGGTGAATACATACCACTGGTACCACTCAGAGCAACAGAGACATACGAGGACATGAACATCAGTGACCAACTGACAGAAAAGGAAAAGAAAGATCTAGAAAGACTGCTACTGAAACATAAAGACGTGTTGACAGATCTACCAGGGACAACACAGTTAGAAGAGTGCAGCCTTGACTTGACCAGCACACAACCTATTAGGGTCAAACAATATCCTATCGCTCATTCACAGACCGAAACAATCAAAAAAGAAGTCAATGACATGCTCGAGATGGGTGTAATTGAACCTACCGTTTCACCCTACAATGCCCCCATCGTTTTGGTAAAGAAAAAGGACGGAAATGTCCGATTTTGCATTGACTACAGAAGACAGAATCGGGTCACTCAGTTCGATGCTGAACCATTACCAAACATTGAACATCTGTTCAGCAAAATCCACAAAGCAAGATATTTCACAAAGATCGACCTATCTAAAGGATTTTGGCAGATACCCATAAGACAGGAAGACAGGAAGAAAACAGCATTCAGCACACCCTCTGGACAATATCAATGGGTACGCATGCCATTCGGCATGAAAAATGCCAGCGCAGTGTTTTCCAGGATGATGCAAAAGCTCCTTGCACCGATTCAGACACCTGGTGTCGATAATTTCATGGATGACATGTTGATTGCAACAGAAGCATGGGACGAACATGTGAAAGCACTCCAGGCTGTCATGGACAGACTGAAGGAAGTCAGTTTGACTGCCAGGCCATCCAAGTGCTACTTTGGTTACCAAGAACTATCCTTTCTAGGTCACCAAATAGGCAAGGGAAGTGTGTGGCCCGAAGCAGACAAAATTGAGAAAATCAAAAATGCCGCTCAGCCTACCACGAAAAAAGAAATCCAAGCATTCATTGGCTTGGTGAACATTGTTTACCTTTTTTATATCTGTTGTTGCACAATTGTTTATAACTTTAACTTTTGCTTATTTCTCATTTCATTATCATTTTGCACTGAAGATTGTTCTCTTGTGTGTTTACTATACGGACACATCTGTGTTTGTATTTAAGTAAAACAAAGAAAAAAAAGTTCCTTATAGAAAAGAGACTGAACAAAGCCTCTGCAGCAGGAGACTTCTGCAATAACTGATATTTACTGCGAGCGAGGCAATATTGTGCATTGCCAGCTCGTAGAACTTTACAAGTGCAACTACGCGACTTGTGTATTTGTGTGTGAGTGGCTTTGACGCAAGCATTCAATCTATTTAATCTACATCAACTCATCAAATCTCCAACGAGAGTCACACCAAATTCGAAGACACTTATTGACCATGTCTATGTTTCAGATAACACTAACATAGCAGAAGCCTGTGTCCCTGTTCTAAACTGTAGTGACCATTACCCAATTTGTGTCACATGGTCCAAGAAAGGAGTAAAAATTCCCAAAACGCGCCACAAGACAATAACCTACCGTTGCTTTACAAACTTTAACAACCAAGACTTTCTGCATGACTTGCTTAACTCAAATCTCTCTTCAGTTTTCGACATAACTGATCCAGATCTTGCTGTTGAATTTTGGATCAAAACATTTACAGAAATATATGATAAACACGCCCCTCTAAAAACGATTAGAGTACGGCATGATCCTAAACCGGCATGGTACACTAAAGAGCTACAGGAAGCAGGTTACCTTAGAGATCTGCTTAAACAACACGGCTATGAAGAGAAGAAAACTGAGAAATGCAGTAAGTTCACAGAAGCACAGAGAAAAAACGAAATATTATCGAGAACTAATATCATCCAACCAGAACCCTAAATTGGTATGGAGAGCTATTAACGAGCTTACAAACAATCAATCTTCTTCAAAATCAACTTTAATTAAAGACATCTCTGTCGAACAGCTAAACACACACTTTTGCACTATAGCTAATAAAATTGTCACGACAGATTCTTCCAAATCAAACGATCTTCAAAAACTGAAACAATATTGCCAACATAAAAACATCACGTCTGAACTTCATATTCCACCAATAACAGTCTTTGAAGTTTATCACTACCTAACGCACCTAAAACAGTCAGGTACCTGCGGGGTAGATGGCCTAGACAGAAAAATCCTCAAACTATCAGCTCCAGCAATTACAGATACATTAACATACGTCTTCAATTTATGCATAGACAAAAATCATTTTCCCAATAGTTTCAAAAAAGCGAAAGTCATTCCTATCCACAAGGCAGGTGACAAGTCAGACCCTGCAAACTACAGACCAATCTCAATCATTTCCTCTATTTCCAAACCTTTGGAAAAACACATGAACAAACACACATTACACCACCTTAATACATACCATTTGCTTCATCAAAGACAGTCCGGGTTTCGACACAACCATTCATGCCACACAGCCCTAATCAACTTGGTTGATGACTGGCTAAATAGCACTAACAACAACAGATATTGTGGTGTCCTATTCATCGATTTAAAAAAAAGCATTTGATGTGATAGACCATAACCTTCTCTTAGAAAATTTAAATTGTATGGCTTATCCACAAGAATTCTTTCGCTTTTCCAATCATATCTCACAAATAGGCAACAATGTGTGAAAATCAATACAACTTTCTCTTCGTTTCAAACACTTTCCTATGGCATCCCACAAGGCTCTATCCTGGGTCCCTTACTGTTCACAATTTACATTAATGACCTACCTCTCCATATCACATCCACATGTGAACTCTTTGCTGATGATACAACAATGCACACAAATCATTCTGATGTTACTGTACTTGCGCAAACTTTACAAGAAAGTGTGAATGACCTCGTAAAATGGACTGAACTAAATCACATGTCGCTTCACCCTCAAAAAACTAAATCCATGCTTATCACAACCAGGCCAAAAAGACAAAATCTCACTATTAAGTTTCCTCCTGTACATCTTAAAGATGAACCTGTTGAACAGGCAACATACCTCAAAGTGCTAGGAATAACAATTGATAATAACATTAGTTGGCAAGCTCACATAACCTCACTGTGCAAAAAAGTTTCACAGAAAGTTTATCAACTCTCCAAAATCAAACGCTTCCTCGACCTGCCTTCACGCAAGCTCTTTTTCCAGTCTCATATTCAATCACACATAGACTATGGATCTACTCTATGGGGCTCTGCTAGTGCTAACACCCTCAAACCATTACTAAGCCTACACAAGCGAGCACTCAAAATTAGTCCTCCTAAAAACCAGTAGTCTTCTGGACTCAGACTATAAAAAGATTCAGGTTCTCCCCTTAAGTCTGAGATTAGAATATAACAAAGGGATCATAATGCACAGGATTGTGTCTGGGAAGGCACCCTCCACATTAGTTCACAGATTCTCAATTAATTCCTCAAGGACTCTACCCAAACTTCATGTCCCTGTTCCTAGAACTGACTTATTCAAATCCAGTTTAACATATTCAGGTTCCTGTCAATGGAACTCGCTCCCTGAATCAACCAAACAACACCAATGCATATCAACCTTCAAACACCATTATTTCAACCAACTTATATGCCAGTATTTGCATGCTCCGCCATAAATCCACCACCAGCCACACCACCCTCTTTGCCTTATGCATAAACCTGTCTATTTAGAAAGTGTTTTGTATTTGAAATGCACATGTTATGTGTTTAGTAAGTATGACTTATGTGAGTACGTGTGTGTATGAGTGTGTGTGGGTATGTGTGCGTGTGAGTGTGAGTGTGTGTGTGTGCTTCAAAATTGATTGTCTTACATCTCCTTGGTGTTTTTTGATTGTTAGATTGTTCCAAATATACTGTTTCCCGCACCCACTCTTGCCTCTTTCTCCCTCTCTCCCTCTCTCTATCGCCCTTCCCTGCACTCCTTTCGCTCTTGTGTCTCTGTCTCTGTCTCTCTCTCTGTCTCTATCTGTCTGTCTGTCTGTCTTCGTCTGTCTCTCTCTCTCTCTCTCTCTCTCTCTCTCTTGCACACAAGCGCCTTCAAGTACATGTTCTCCTTGTCTCATCTTCTTATCATGATTTGCTCATATAATTTTATCATATGTATTGTTTCATTATTTTTAATCAGCTCCTTCCTGTCTTATATTGCACATATTATTAATGTGTTTGTCTTTAACATGATCTTTCTATGAGTGGTTTCCTCTCTCTCTCTCTCTCTCTCTCTCTCTGTTTTTTTGCTTCCACCCCCCCCCTCCTCCCCCCCCCCCCCCCCCCCCACCCCCCACCCCAAATTCCATCTCACTTTCCTAAATACCTTCTACGTATTTTCATGTCTTACGGAAAATGATCACATGTTGTGCCTTGCTCTCTCTCTCTCTGTCTCTGTCTCTCTCTCTCTCTCTCTCTCTGTGCGTGCATGCGTGCATGTATGTGTGTGTTCCAAATTATGTACGTACTTGTCATATTCATTTTACTGTCTGTTTTGATACATGCTAATTTGTGTACGTTGTAGTACATTTCCATACATTCCCCCTGCTCAGCCCACTCCCCACCCCCACTCTCTCCTTCCCCTTAATTATTGTTATTTTCATTTTTATTTTCATTTTTTGTTTGTTTATTTATTTTTTTTTTTTTCATTTCTCTTGTATTTTCATTTGATGTTCCATTATGATTACATGACCGCTTTGTTTGCTTGTTTGCTTTCCTACATTATTTCATTTCACTGCATATTGTAGTCCCTACTCAGGGTGAGGACTGGATGTAAAAAAAGCATGTCAGTGCTTATCTATTATCCTCGTAAATAAAGAATTTTGTCTTCTCTCTCTCTCTCTCTCTCTCTCTCTCTCTCTCTCTCTCTCTCTCTAATATCACATATGTGAAAAGATGTAAAACTGAAGTACTACTACACACATACACACACTAACACATCTGACAATGAGCCACTATACTGTTTACATAGAAAGGAACAGACATATATGAACCAATTTTAACACATTTGGTCATTCTTAACACAGGAATAACTGAATCTCTTAAGTATGAACATGAATTTGATTTACCCCTTCTCTTATCAACTGTTTAATATACTCCTGTGCAAGCATCAAGACATTCAGATGTCCATGGGCCTGATAAAACAATATAAACATGTTTGCAGTAAATCAGATTCATATTGAAAAAAAAGTTTCTATTTTCAAGAAACAAATACTGTATACCCTATACATAATTTTTTTGTTTTGTTTTGTTTTCCTGGGCCAAAGATTTCATGTTTTTCATGCCTGTACCATTGGACTTCATTCTGGACCTAATTAATGTGTCATCAATATTCTACAAAGAAATTTTTTTCCAAATCAAAATTTTCTCTATGAATGGAATATTACAAAATTGGTAGCATTAATAATGTCTCACAAATCTATATTAGTCAATCAGTGATATAAAACTGTCACTGTCATTCAGATTTCACCAATTCCAATATCATCTGCCTAAAAGCAACAGTTAAGTTTCCAAAAGGTTCTCAGGTCTAAAATAAGTTTCACTGCGAAATAAAGCAGCTCAGGAAGAATTGGAATTCATAATCAAGAAAGACAAAATCAATTAAAAGATGTCAGCGCAATCACATATCCAGTGCAGTAAACACAATTCTGATGACTTTGGACTGTCTCTAGTGCAGTAAACAGAATTCTGATGACTTTGGACTGTCTCTAGTGCAGTAAACACAATTCTGATGACTTTGGACTGTCTCTAGTGCAGTAAACAGAATTCTGATGACTTTGGACTGTCTCTAGTGCAGTAAACACAATTCTGATGACTTTGGACTGTCTCTAGGTAAACCAAAAAACATGATTCATAAAAGTATGAGTATACTCCAGTCCAAGCCGCCTTTTTTTAAAACAAGAACACATCACCAGCCAGGAATGATCCCAAAGCAAGGCGCCATTTCTAACACACACCATAAAACCTCAGCTGTTCCAGGCAGCCCAGATTTGAAGAAAGGTTACATGCTCACTGATGCAAATAAAAAATTTAAAAAAAAACCTCAGTGGTTTCATTACCAATTACTCAAATATGCATCAAGATTCACAGCATGCATCCAACCCTTGTTGCTAAAATGAATCCCCCACAAACATTTCCCTTCAGGAGACTTTCTTCCCATCTTGCTTTGCATGTGCACAGCATGCACATACACTGAGACTTCTCTTATATGACCCAGCTCTGTTGGGAATTTCAACTTGTGGGAAGAAGAGCCTACATCTAAGACAGCATTTACATTGTTGGTGAGCTTCACTGCCAGTCTGCTCCTTCTGTCTGCTGTCCACGACATCCTGAGAACAGCATTTCAGTGAATCTGGGTATACTGGTGCTTCATTTGAGGCTTTACAATTTCCTTACCAACTGATAACAGGTTCTTATTCTTTTTTTTTTGTTCTGTTTTGTCTTGTTTCATTTAAAGCTTCAAAGTGAATGATAAAGTAGCAAACATTTTACATGGTAGCTGGCAGGAAGATGAGTTAAAGTGGAAAGCAAACTCACTCCACTTTTACAAAGTTACAGTTATTCCCCTTCTTGGACGCTGCAATGTCTGAGAAAAAGTCTGGATCCAACCACAATATTGTCAGAAAAAATGGAAAAAAATTCAACATCCGAAAATGTACCACTCCCCAGCAGCGATAAGGCACAATGTCCTTCTCTGTAATATAGCCCTGCACTGGATTTTTGTACTGCTTTGTTTTCATAAGAAATGAAATTACATAAGTGCCTATAAATTTAGAATGAGGGAGGGGGAGGGAGGGAGGGAGGGAGGAGAAAAGTGGTTATCACTCTTAAACTAGTTCATTCATATAAATCTGTTCAATGGAATATTGCCTTTTTTCAGGAGGGGAGGGGGGGGGGGGGGGGGTAGAGAGGATGGTGAGAGGAAGAGGAAGGGGGAAAGAAAGGGGAGGGGAAGGAAATTGGGGGGGGAGGGTAGGGGGTCTCTTTTTCTTTATTTCTTTCTCTTTTAATAGTTCAGTAGT
Organism: Conus canariensis; assembly: GCA_033310375.1. Taxonomy (NCBI): domain Eukaryota; kingdom Metazoa; phylum Mollusca; class Gastropoda; order Neogastropoda; family Conidae; genus Conus; species Conus canariensis. Next base: position 89,231,494 of record CM065719.1, read on the forward strand.
AGAGGTTCCATCACCATAAAATTCCAAAATCCATAACCAAGGAGCCCACCTGTTGCCCAGATACTCACTTGCTGACTGACTGTTCCTTCAGGCCTCCTCCCCTCACCCTTCTCCCTCAAGTGCTGGTTATACTCCTCATTACGCTCCCGCTCCTTTTGGATCTACACAACAGCCGGTGGGGAAAAAAAACGCACATGCACTAAAGCAACAGAACATGGCAACTGGGAAACCTTGGGGACCAGTTAGTTCAGAAAGCAAGACAAAGTGAGGTAACAGACAGTGAATTAATTTAATAAATGAATGAAATCCCAGGAAAGAAAGAGAAAAAAAAAACCAAACCAATCAATTTGCAAACAAACAAAATGCCAAGAAAACAAACAGAAGAAAATGTAAGCTAAAAAACCACACAAGTTCATGCATTTTAGGTTCTACAAGAGTTAGATGCATTGCATTGTTTTTACTGTTCTTATTTTCTTAACATGCGTGTTATTTGTTTTTCATATTTCATAGAATAATGGGCTTTCATTCTTCAATTACTTTTTGTATAATGCAGTTCACATTTTGCTAACACAAGTACTTTTGCTTCAAGGTGAGCAAAACTGACTCATACTGATCTCGTCTGCTCCTTTTTCTAATCGTTTCTTTTTTCACCTTCCCCTTTCCTTTTCTTCAACTAATAAACCTTCAGACATTAGTTTCTTGCTAAACAATTGCAGCAAAACATCCAGCCTCCCAATTTGTATAAAGATTCCCTCCTGTTTTGTTTTGTTTTGAAATTATGAGAAAGCCAATTTCCCTTTGTACTAGATTTGTTTGCATGTAAGACTCCCTCCAAACTTATTTTCAATGATTTTTCTAAAGGAAGGTAGTATGAGATTCAGCTATATGTACACAGGGTTCAAATTTACAAAAATGAAACAAAACAAAAGAAAACAAAGAAACATAACAAAAGAAAACAAAGAAACAAACACAAAAGTACTGTTTTGGGAGACCATACAATTCAGCCAGAGACTTTAATGTCTAGCACTGGTGGAAAAGGAAACTGAATAATTTCTAGATGGAAAGAAATATGACCTGGCTATAACTATTATTCATGTCTGAGCTTTATAAACATTGCTCTTTCTTTATGTTGTACTTCCCTAACAGTCAGTATAGTAAGCACACTTACAGTTGTGCCACAAAGCACCAGCAAACCCTTGTCATAAACATGGCAATGCATCAGAGTGCACAAACACATGTTCATGGCAGACTGTATGGCCACATTCTAACAAGCTACCATTTCCTTACCGACTGCTTCATCCTACACAGTAACATTCACATTATACATCAAGAAGACGAAGAAGAGGCAGACAGAAGAAGAGGTGGGAGGATAATATTAGAGAATGGGCTGGCCTGTCATTCACAAGCTCTCTGTGGATCACAGAGTTCTGCAACAGGTGGACCAGGCACCAAAGACGCATCAACAAATCCGCAATGCAAGGCAATGCATCAAACGCTCCTCAGATTCGGGCGAACGGATAGCGTAAGCACCACTGATCTGGATTAATGCACATTCATTTCACTCCAGAACCAAAGGCTGACGTCCTTGTTCATTAAGAGTATACCATGACTATTCTACTGATGCCAGCATGCTGTCAGTTTAGGGCCGGGTCCAAAGGGGACCACTAACCAGCCGCTAAAAGAGAAGCTCAAACAAAATGTGCAGTCACTAGCAATATGGAACGGCATGCAAAAAAAGGCTTTCTGTCAAATCTGGAAGTCAACAGACTAATGTATACAAGCTAACCCCTGTTTACCTCTAAAGCTAACTGTGTTGATATCAGACTCTAAAGAATACTGTACAAAAAAATGCCCAGTGCACTCATATATGTATATATCTTTGTTGGTATACATATATCATGGGTGACACATCCAAGTCACATTTAAAGGGGAAAAGAAAAATTATCACGAAAGCAACAAGAATTAGGAAGAAGAAAAGAAAAGAAAAAAAAATACAGAAGAAGAAAGACAAGAATATCAGATTTCTGATCATGGTACACTTCATCAACATATAAATAAACTCAGACTACATTCAAAGCACAGACCTTTTTTTTCCCCTTTCTGCACGACTCATCAGTTACTTGCATTGTTTTGATTCACTATAAGAAAAAAAACTTAAAGGCACAACAAGAGAGAATAGATAATTTGGCATAAAACTAATTACCAACAAAAGCAAGACCTCATTAATCTTAAATAAATGTTAGCGAACCGCCCAGAGAACGTGGACAAACGAGTCACAAGACGAAACACAACTAGTTTCGACCTCTTAGGTCTTCATCAGGTGAGACATTAACGAATAAAACAATGAAAATTCACTTAGCTTTGATCGCTTCAGATCACTTGGTAAGGTTCAGCGCAAGGAAGAAGGCGTTGAACGCCTCGTTCAACGCCTTCTTCCTTGCGCTGAACCCTACCAAGTGATCTGAAGCGATCAAAGCTAAGTGAATTTTCATTGTTTTATTCGTTAATGTCTCACCTGATGAAGACCTAAGAGGTCGAAACTAGTTGTGTTTCGTCTTGTGACTCGTTTGTCCACGTTCTCTGGGCGGTTCGCTAACATTTATTTAAGATTTGTTTAGATTTCCGCCTGCAGTCCTCTCGCTTTGCAACAAGACCTCATTAAGCAAGAACAGTTTTAAAAAAAAAATTGCTTCTACCTGAACTGATGCCATCTACTCATATTTCAACCCAGTATTGAAATAAGAAAATACTTTTCCTTTTAAGTACCTAAAGATATCAAAGTCCTTTGGTAAAAAGACTTTTTTTTTCAATCTTTTCACCAGAATTCTCAATTGAAAGAATGATTAAAAAAAATCTTCCAGATCTGGCAGAAAGTGGCAGCTGTATCTTACAGAGTAGGGCTTAATGTCCACAAAGTCTCTGTCCTTCTCCAAAATCTTCCTCCTCCACTCCCACTCGAAGGCGTCATGCTTCAAACAAGCACACCAAATATTTTCCCTATAAATGATCAATCTTGTATTTTTTTATGCTATAACAAACACTGAAATATACAATAAGTGCTACTCAAATACACCTACTCATCTTTTGTCCTAACAATGTGGTGAATAATATTACAGACACAACTGATACACCAAACACATTAGAATAAATAAAATCATACTTGAATACCATAACTTTCTTGTTCCACTACATTTGAAGCTACAACTGAAGTTAGCAGGCACTTTGTTATCAGGCAGCAAATAATATTACAGATCTTTAAAGACTGTAAGCTTCCTTGATATTTCAGCAAGGAAAAAAAACAACAGAAAAACGAAATTTGCTTCAACCTGAAATAATGCCATCGATTTACGTTCTGACCTAATATCTAAACGAGAAAATAGTTTTCCTTTTTAAGTACCCTAAGATATCAAAGTCCTGAGAGTAAATAAACTTATTTTCAATCTTTTAACCAGAATCCGGGTTTGAAAGAATGGTAAAAACTATCTTCCAGATCTGGCAGAAAGTGGCAGCTGTATCTTACAGAGTAGGGCTTAATGTCCACAAAGTCTCTGTCCCTCTCCAAAGTCCTCCTCCTCCACTCCCACTCGAAGGTGTCATGCTTCAAACAAGCACACCAAATATTTTCCCTATAAATGGTCAATCTTGTTTCTTTTTTATGCCATAACAAACATTCAAATAGATAAGAATGGCTAATGAAATGCACCTACTCATCTTTTTCTTAACAATGTGGTGAATAATACCACTCACTTCAGTACCATAACTTTCTTGTTCCACTACATTTAAAGCTACAACTAAAGTTAGAAGGCATTTTATTTTCAGGCAGCAAATAATATTACAGATCTTTAAAAGAATGTAAGCTTCCTTAACCTTTACCAGCCATGTCACACCACAAAGTGTGACGGGATTTCTTTCCCTCGAGCCGCAGCACCCAAAGCTGTGTGACGGACAGACAGTACATTCTGCCGTGTCACACTCTACCGTGTGACTGGAACATAAAAAATTCCTACACTTTCCATAAATGATCCAAGGGAAATAAGCTCTGTAACTAGTCTTGGAGATGTTGTAGCGAGTAGTAGACCTTACTTTCAGTGCTCTATCATGAACTTGGCTGACCCCAGCAGCTTTGGAACAAAGGAACTGACGGCACCGTGCTTTGTCGCTAAGTGCGTGCAAAAAAATGTTGGTCAGACCAAGGGGTGGCAGCGATTTCTCGCTCAATGAAGCGCTTGAAATCCTATTACAAAGTGGATCTGGTGATGAGGGGAGTGATAGAGAGATAGAAAACTATGAAAGATATGAGGAAAGTGAACTGTTTGAAGATGCAGCCATCCCTTCATCTTCTGATTTGGTGTTGTAACAGAACGGAATAGAATGTAAACAAAGAATTTTTTTTTACTTGTCAGACATGTTTTTCAATGCACAGTCGTGTCTACACATTGAAAGTGAATGATTCAAAATTACTATGTTCGATTAGTTGAGCGTTTGTTCTTTCCTATGACACCTAACACAACACTGTCAGTTGTTGTCTAGCTACCGTAAAAATTAATTAAAAAGTGGTGAAATATGCGCATCGGCAGGGACTGAGCGCCATGCGTGAGTGCACGGCAGCAGGGAGTTGTGCTGCACGCGCCGCTCTCGGCTAGATAGTGTTAATATTTCAACAAGACCTCAATAAGCAAAACAGAAAAAAAGAATTGCTTCAACCTGATGGAATGCCATTGACTCACATTTTGAACCAATATCAAAATGAGAAAAAAACTTTTCCTTTTAAGTACCTAAGGATACCAAAGTCCTGTGAGTAAATAAACTTGTTTTCTATCTTTTGAACAGAATTCTGGTTTGAAAGAATGGTAAAAAACTATCTTCCAGATCTGGCAGAAAGTGGCAGCTGTATCTTACAGAATAGGGCTTAATGTCCACAAAGTCTCTGTCCCTCTCCAAAATCTTCCTCCTCCACTCCCACTCGGAGGCGTCATTCTTCAAACAAACACACAAAATATTTTCCCTATAAATGATCAATCTTGTTTTTTTTTGTGCCATAGCAAACATTCAAATTGAAAGAAACACTGAAATATATAATAAGTGCTAATGAAATACATCTACTCATCTTTTTTCCTGACAATGTGGTGAATAATATTACACACACAACTGATACACCAAACACATTAGAATAAATGACTAACCATCCATATATACCATAATTTTCTTGTTCCTCTACATTTCAAGCTATAACTAAAGATAGAAGGCACTTTATTTTCAGGCAGCAAATAATATTGCAGATCTGTAAAAGAATGTAAGCTTCCTTGATATTTCAACAAGGCCTAAAATAAGCAAAAACAGAAGCAAAAAAATGTTTAAACCTGACAGAATACCATCCACTTACATTTTGACCTTATCTTGAAATGAGAAAATGCTTTTCATTTTAAGTACCCAAAGATATCAAAGTCCTTTGGTAAATAGTTAATATTATTAATAATGTTACACACACAACTGATATACCAAACGCATTAGAATAAATGAAAAACCATACTTGATTACCATAACTATCTCATTCCACTACATCTAAAGCTACAACTAAAGATAAAACAATAAAAGGCACTTTGTTTTCAGGCAGCAAATAATATTACAGATCTTTAAAAGAATGTAAACTTCCTTGATATTTCAACAAGACCTCAATAAGCAAAAACAGGGGAAAAAAATTGCTTTAACCTGACAGAATGCCATCCACTTACATTTTGACCTAATCTCGAAATGAGAAAATACTTTTCATTTTCAGTACCCAAAGATATCAAAGTCCTAAGAGTAAACAAACTTGTTTTCAATCTTTTGACCAGAATCTGGGTTTTAATGAATGATAAGAAAAATCTTCCAGATCTGGCAGAAAGTGGCAGCTGTATCTTACAGAGTAGGGCTTAATGTCCACAAAGTCTCTGTCCCTCTCCAAAAACTACCTCCTCCACTCCCACTTGAAGGCGTCATGCTTCAAACAAGCACACCAAATATTTTCCCTATAAATGGTCAATCTTGTTTTTTTTATGCTATAACAAACATTGAAATTGATTATAAGTGCTAATCAAATATACCTACTCATCTTTTTTCCTAACAACGTAGTGAATAATACCATACACATTACTGAAACACCAAACACATTAGAATAAATGAATAACTATACTTGAATACCATAATTTTCTTGTTCCACCACATTTGAAGCTACAACTGAAGTTGGAAGGCACTTTGTTATCAGGCAGCAAATAATATTGCAGATCTTTAAAAGAATGTAAGCTTCCTTGATATTTCAACAAGACCTCAATAAGTAAAAACAGAAAAAAAAAAAAGAATTGCTTCAACCTGAAAGAATGCCATTGACTCACATTTTGACCTAATATTGAAATGATAAAATACTTTTCCTTTTCAGTATCCAAAGATTTCAAAGTCCTTAGGTAAATAGACTTCTTTTTTAATCTTTCCACCAGAATTCTGGTTTGAAAGAATGGTAAACAAAATCTTCCAGATCAGGCAGAAAGTGGCAGCTGTATCTTACAGAGTAGGGCTTAATGTCCACAAAGTCTCTGTCCTTCTCCAAAATCTTCCTCCTCCACTCCCACTCGAAGGCGTCATGTTTCAAACAAGCACACCAAATATTTTCCCTATAAATGATCAATCTTGTTTTTCCACGCCATAACAAACACTGAAATATATAACAGGTGCTAATGAAATACACCTACTCATCTTTTTTCCTAACAATGTGAACAATATTGCACACAACTGAAACACCAAACACATCAGAATAAATGAATATCCATACTTGAATACTATAACTTTCTCATTTCGCTACATTTAAAGCTACAACTGAAGTTAGGAGGTAGTTTGTTTTAAGGCAGCAAATAATATTACAGATCTTTAAAAGAATGTAAGCTTCCTTAATATTTCAACAAGACCTCAACAGCAAAAACAGAAAAAAAAAAAAAAAAAAAAAAATTCTCTTCAACCTGAAATATTGCAATTCACTCACACTTTGACCTTATATCGAATTAATGAGAAAATGCTTTTCCTTTTAAGTACCCAAAGATATCAAAGTCCTTAGATAAATAAACTTGTTTTCACTCTTTTGACCAGAATTTGGGTTTGAAAGAATGATAAACAAAATCTTCCAGATCTGGCAGAAAGTGGCAGCTGTATCTTACAGAGTTGGGCTTAATGTCCACAAAGTCTCTGTCCCTCTCCAAAAACTTCCTTCTCCACTCCCACTCGAAGGTGTCATGCTTCAAACAAGCACACCAAATATTTTCCCTATAAATCATCAATCTTGTTTTTTCATGCCATAACAAACATTGAAATATATAATAAGTGCTGACGAAATACAACTACTCATCTTTTTCAATGTGGTGAATAATACCACACACACAAAACTGACACACCAAACGCATTAGAATAAATAAAATCATACTTGAATACCATAATTTTGTCATTCTACAACATTTCAAGCTTCAACTAAAGCTAGAAGGTAGTTTGTTTTTAGGCAGTAAATCATATCACAGTTCTTTAAAAGAATGTAAGCTTCCTTGACATTTCAAGAAGACTCTTGGTTTAAAACATATAATTCAATTCAATCCACGCTGAAGTCAACTTCCAATGTAGATTTTTAAAAAAAACACCACAACAGAAACAACAACATTGAAATGCTATTCCTTAAAACTGATTTTCTAAAAATACACCAGAATTTCATGAAAGAAATCTTCCAGATTCAGCAGAAAATGGTAACTTTATCTTCCAGAGGAGGATTCAATATCCATTAAGTCTTTTCTATGGTAGAAAACTTCCTCTCCCCATTCCCACTCAAAGGTGTAATTCTTCAAACAAGGATATCAGCTATTCCTCTGCCATCCCTCAAAGTATTAGTCTTGTCATTTTCCATTTTTATGACAATCTTTGCATGCAATTTACCATCACTTTAAATGAAATCTACTTGTCCATCCTTCTCCTAACTAGTTATGTGAGTAAATGATAAGGCACACAAAATCAGCAAACTCAGAATCTTAAAAAAACAAAAACAAAAGACCATAACTGATCAAATTTTTTCTCCCTTA
>CM065719.1:89244580-89279580 GCA_033310375.1 Conus canariensis
CCTGCCCGTTTTGGTCTTCATGCAGCTGGATGATGATGCTTAAGAATTTTGGTGGACAGCCCAGTTTTTCCAGAATTTGCCAAAGACCTTTCCTGCTCACAGTGTCGAAAGCTTTAGTGAGATCGACAAACGTGATGAAGAGTCCCTTGTTCTGCTCGTGGCACTTCTCCTGGAGCTGGCGGAGGACAAATACCATGTCGGTAGTGCTCCTGTTGGCTCTGAAGCCACACTGGCTCTCAGGAAGGTGTTCGTTGGCAATGGTGGGGATCAGTCTGTTCAGCAAAACCCTAGCGAGGATCTTGCCTGCGATTGAGAGCAAGGTGATGCCGCGGTAACTGGAGCAGTCTGACTTTTCTCCCTTGTTTTTATACAGGGTGATGATGACTGCATCGCAGAGATCCTGTGGAAGTTTGCCTAGCTCCCAACAGCATGACAGCATCTCATGGAGTTTGATGTGGAGAGGAGGGTCTCCATGGATCCAGATCTCTGGTGGTATGCCGTCAACTCCTGCAGCCTTGCCGCACTTTAGCTGTTGGATGGCTTTGGTGATCTCCTCCAGTGTTGGCACCTCATCAAGTTCTGCCTTGACTGTATGTTGCGGGATACGCTGAGTTGCTGCGTCTTGGACTGTACGGTCAGCGCTTAAGAGTGCCTGAAAATGCTTCGACCAGCGGCTCAGGATGGATGCCATGTCTGTGAGTAGCGCGCTGCGCAGGGGACTCTGGACCTGGTACGAGGGGCCGTACACCGCCTTTAAGGCTTCGTAGAACCCTCTGTAGTTACCAGTGTCGGCGCAAAGCTGAGTTTTCTCAGCGATGGTATTCCACCATTCGTTTTGCACAGCTCTAAGCTGGAGGTTGCTACAGGCAAGGCGGAATGTGACTTTCTTCCCAGGGCAACCTTGGTGCGCAGATCTCTTCTTCGCCAGTAACTTCTGTATCTCCTGGTTGTTCTCGTCGAACCAGTCTTTGTTCTTTTTGGTGGTGAACCTGAGGACTTCTTCAGATGTCTGTAGGATGGAGGATTTCAGGTGTTCCCAGAGTTCATCAGGGGAGGGATCAGTGGACTGTCTGGGGTCTTCTAGCCTGACAGTAAATAATCAGGCTGTAACCCCCCACCTCCAGCTCAATTCATTCCACTTCTCCCCACCAGCCCCTATCCCCCTCTCACATCCCTCCCCTGCCCAGTCTACTCCCCCCCCCCCCCCCCCCAGCCCTAAAACCAAACATAAATAAATGGAAAAAATCATCATCACAATATCTATACCCACCACCACACATACACAGACAAACTCTATGTGTCAATGCTATGCATACATACATCACAAAGATAGCAGTAAAAAACGGACAAAAAATTACAGAGTGATTTCATTGTTCACATGTGTCTAGCAAAGAAAATTGCAGTATAATTTCACTGTCCAAATGCTCTGTGCACTAATGTTCACCCACCATCATCGCATCAGCTTGTCATTATCATGTCTACACACATTGGTGATTCTACAGTTAGCCTTCACTTTCTGCTTCAAATCTTTTCATGCGAAGTGACACTGGATGGTTTCCAAAGGGGAGACAGAGAAAGAGGAGGTGAGGAAAAAGTGTCTTTCTGTTTGTATATGTGTGGGGCATGGGGGTGTGGGGTAACTGTAATTGCAATGCACAAAAAAACCTTACATAAATAAGTAAATAATATGAAATAACTAATCGAAACGAAAAGCTAGCTACAAATTGTCATTAAAAGAAAGAAGTAACTGTGGCTATGAACAAGAGATTCAGCGATGTCACTCAAAAGAGAATAATTTGACACATTTCCTTTGAAGTCTGTTCAGGTTATCATTATCTTTGAAACATTGTGGAAGATACTAGTTAATTTTCCTGCTGTTGAAGCAAACATTATAAAGCATAATTTGTCAACCATCTATTTACATGACATTTTTTCTAATATTTTGTTTTGAAAACATCAAGCCAAAGAAAAAAGAGTCTATGATTAACCTTGAATAACATATGGGTGAATAATAGTTCATATTTAGAAACAGAAAAGGGGAGCGCAGATGCTATCTTGACACTTCATCAGCTTTGTAAGAAAGTATCTGAACAACTTCAACAACTCAGCTCTTTTTTTTGCCTTCTTAATATCAAGTGAAGGGTTTTGATTGGGTAGCCACAGACAACAGTCTGGAAAGTTTTAGAACTCCATGATATAAGAGGCTTCATCTCCTTTTGACATTCCCTAGTACAAATGGTAGGACAGAATGAAACAAGTAAGTCTAAATAAGAAAATTCATGTGCTGTTGTGTGTAAAAAGCTGGGGGGGGGGGGGGGGGGGGGCGGTAAACACTGGGTCTAAAAATCTATATTAAGGACACAGTAAAATCTATATTAAGGACACAGTCACCTTAACCAGTCACAGAAAAAAAAAGAAAAAAGAGTGAAACATGGAAGCATTTGTTTCAAATCTTATGTATGCATGACAGAATGTAAAGAGCGGATATCATGTAGTTCTGAGTCTTAACCACAACCATCCAACACCAGCACCTGAAATCCTCCAACTTGTCAATGTCAGTTGTTTATCATCTGAAAGGAAAGGGAAGCAGGGAGAAAGGTAAAAAGGATGGGATGAAGATAAGAAAGACAGAATGAATGAAAAAAAAAATCAAAGAAAGAATGAGAGGGTGAAAAATGGGATGACGTAACAACAAAACAAGGAAAACAGACAAAAAAATGTTTGCTAGTCTTCTCCTGATAATGAAACAATGACAAACATCAAAATGTACAGCACAAAATTCAATGATACAAGTGAACTGATTTTAGAATGATGAAGGAATAGAGAATATAAGCTTAAAAAAAAAGAACACAGAACAGCAAGGGGGGGGGGGGGGGGGGGGGGGCCAAACTGACCAAAGACTAAAAGTGGACTGAAGTAACCATGGGCAGGGGTTAAGAGGACAGATACAAGATGAGGACAGAAACAAGATGAGGACACCTACAAAACAGTAATGACCATCAACAGGGGGAATAAGACTGGGTGAAGAGACACGAGATTGACCGTCAGAATGAGGTTATGTTAGCCGTCACTCTGTTGTAGCCAAGTTAGTGGAAAGCTGTGCATGAATGAAATCATACACACCATGTGCCAGACGTCCACTCATACTTCAATCACAGTAGTGAGTGTTACAAAGACCGCTAAAATAATTTGGAAAATACACTATAACAGAACACAAGTTCAATAGAGAAAACAACAGATGTGTACTTCAGAGCATAGCTCTTTCAAAGCAATGAATGTTCATGAATTCAACATTGACCACGATGCTATAACCTCAGCTTGCACGCACATCCGCACTGCTGTGTTTCAACTATTTTAGTATATAACAGTCAATACTGTGGAGAGGCTATGCTCTGAAGTATACATCTGTTTGCTGTTTTCTTTATTGCATCTGTGTTCTAGTTTTATCATTTTATTAATTCAATGAGTTTTCCTGGGCTACATTTAGTACATCAAACCTTGCAAACAGCTAATGAAAATAACCAGTTTTACATGCTGTGGATTGAAAAAAAAATCACATCCACACAATTCCATGCAGAGGACAAATTAATCATGTCCACACAAAAATAAACTTGCATTCAACGAAGAAAGAAGCTGCAAAAATGATATACATGCAGACCTAGAATATAGTGTCATGATGCACTCTCATCTGCACTCCTGTATTTGAAGTACTATTTTACCACATAAGACTGTACCCTCAAGCATGCTGTTCACCTTTAAAGATACAGTTTTGTTGTTGTTTAAATAGAATGTTTTCGCTTCCATGAATTAATACAAAGACCCCACTAATCATAGTCAAAATCAATCACAAATAGGAATAATCCATCCATCCATATGAAAAACATAATCTGCAATAAGAATACAAGTTAATGCAGAGGAAACACACAAACTTCACATGTAATTCCACCTAAAGGCTGCTAAGAATGAAGAACAATAAAAGCCTCGACTTTAAACTTACTTTTCACTGACACTGCCAAAATAAGTAAGAAAGATGCTTATACCTTTCCTTTTATGACCATTGACCACCAAAATTCTGTTCTCTATTTTTTTTCGCTGTAAACCCATGTTAAAGGCACACGTTACGTAACTGCAAACAGGATGTCACTGCAAGCAGTCCACTTCACTGCACTCACTTTCACCGTTATCTACCTTCAAGAACTCTTGGTACTCTCTGTGCCTTTCTTGTCGAAGTCTCTCACGTTCACTCTCCCTCGACCCTAGGCGGCTGAACAAGCCATCATTCTCTGACACAGCCCTTCTCTCCTCCATCATCTCCCCTTGCTGCGAGTGCATCCTGCTGCTCTCCTGACTTCGTCCTGTCAGCAGTCGGCCATGATCCCTTCGACCTGGGTCTGCTGCATAATTGTAGGCAGATGGAGTGAACCTTTCTCTCTGCATTTCAGCCACCATCTTCCTAGCCAGCATGTCATTGTATTCCCGGTTCCTCTCCTCTCGCAGTCGGCTACGCTCGCTTTCCCTGGAACCCAGGCGGCTGAGGAATCCATCCTCGGTGGAGGGGGTGATGAGGTTCCTCCTGTCAGACCTCTTCAACACGTCCTCCTGCTTCTTTCTCTCCAGCATCTGGTTGTATTCCTGGCGTCTCTCCTCCTGCAGTTTCTTTCGGTAAGTTCCGTAGCCTCCCACAGATGCATCTCTGTCGGAATCTGGCTGGTCGGGCAGCAGTTTCCCTTCAGGGACAGGTGCCAGATTGGTCCTTGGTGTGAAGTCTGGCGTCACGCCTGTCCGGGACCTGTGGTTGGTGGCTTGGCTGGCCTGATATTCTGGGAACAGAGGCTGATCCAGTGCCAGTCTGCCTCTCCTCCGGTCCTCATTCTGCTCGGAAGGCTGAAGATGCTGACTGGTTCTCTGCTGACCTAATCTTGCTGCTCCCTGTCTGTCACTGTCACTGTTTTGCCATGCCCCAGGAATCTGTGCATCTCCAAGTGCTTTTTTCACTTTGATCTCTTCTTCCTATATGAGTAGCAGCAGCAGGAAAACAGAAAAAAAGCAAACACATATGCTAGAAGTGCCCAGTGTATCAGTGAAAACCCCAAATCCCAGAATGTTACTCATACCCATATGTTCCTGTCAACACAATTTCCAAGGCCATACCAACACACAACATACATTACAGCCATCAGCTTACCGCAGCATGCATCCAGCTCTAACCTGTCACACCTCCAGCAATATATAGGTAACAGAAAAACTCGCATTACAGCTAAGGCCTATTCCTGAATAGCCGAACATCACACAGAGTAAATGTGCAGGTGGAGCAGCACAAAACCCAGCTAAAGCACAGAGTTGACATTCAGCGGACACAGCTGTGTTGGGAAGCAGAGATGTTTGTGGATACATCCCACAGCAGAAGCCCAGTGACACGCAACAGACGACGACCTGACCAACAATCACACAAAGAGTGATGATGTCACCAAACCTGTCTAACTTGTGACTATGCAAACAAGTGAGATACCCAGCAACCAACCCTGATTATAAGCTTGTGTTGAATAGTTTATCATTTTTAAGGTCCGGCATCTCTTTGGAACTAGCCACAACACTCAAAAGCACCAGCATTGCTACTATGACCTGTTGGTTATAAAACTATGTACAGGAGGGAATGCTTGAAAACAATAATTTCCAAAAACGATAAATTTAAGAATTAACATTATAAAAAACTAATGATTACTTTTTTGTTGCAAACTGGGAATGCTTTAGAAGCTTTAGTTTTAGATTTGACATTATTTTCTTGTCACAGAAATGCAGAAATCAATTTCAGCATAAGTCATAATCTTTGGGTCATGTACTGGTATACGCCACCAAGTAAAATGCTTCCCACACAAATGTGAAGGACATGCACACAGTTTTCATCAAGTCAACAAGAATCTCTGCAGCACAGCTGAGCACTGATCTCAAAAACTGTAGAGTAGAAGCAGACATGATCATCACACATGACTACAATTTTGCCTGAACTTTTTGTCTGGTCAAGAACAAATCTGATCAATCTTGCCACCTGTCCCGACTCGGTTGAAATGGCTTATAGCTTTTTACACTTGAGATCTATCAACAGTTTCTTCCTAGCCTAAGCTCTGCCACTATTCAAATGTCTAACAGTGACATGCTACTGCATCCGTCCTTTCAAACAGAGTACGGTAGCCTCTCCTTTTCTTCATATTTTCCCAGACAGGACTTTTTCTGTAAAAGGAATTCAGGTTTCTCTGACTGAGATTTTCCTTTTGTTTTAATGTCTTCACCACAAGATGACATGAGGCACACACTAAAATGGCAGCTTGAAAAGATCTGTACTAAACACTGAGTTGACAGACTGTATAAATCTCCTGACAAATTAGGCTTTGCTCATTTTCATTCCAAACTACTATCCCTGTTCAGGTCAAAGCTAGATGAGCACAAAACAAAGGAATATATTTCACAAAACCAACTAGATTTCTATGGTTTATGTTAAGAATAGCCGGTAAAATAGTTTGAGAGGGAGGAAGAGGGTGGAGGTGGGGTGGAGGATAAGTGCAAGTACAGACTGATGATAACACATTAAAAAAAAACAAAGAGAATAAACGTATCTATGAAAAATTAAATGGATATAACACACCCATTAAATTCTGGTTAGAATAATACAAAGTAAAACAATCCTGCGAAACAAAATTCAACTTCAAAGAAACAAATAAAGATAAAGGAAATCCAAATCCACATTAGCTGTTAGTCTGAGTACTTTGTATTTCATAGTCCGAAAATACACCACAGCCAAAATACAAACAATACAAAAGCTACAATCAAATGAAATCCACAGCTACACATGATGTCCATAAATCTAATATACACCACCTGTCTCTCATGAACAGGAGCAAAAATGACTATCAAATGCGAAATGTTCAAGGCTACAAAGGTACAGCGATATCTGCAGCTACATCTGCACATTCAAAGGTACGCAAGCCAGGGGGTATATACATGTTACCAAAGTACCTCTCGCAAATACTGCCTGTAATCCTGCTGTCTCTCAGACTTAAGCTTTTCTCTTTTTTGCACATGTGGCTCATCGCTCAGTAAGAGTTGCTCTTGTGACACCTCCTTCCACAGTCGCCTTTGGTTTCTATCGGCCGTCTGTTTGTCCGGTCACACGGACAGGTAGACAGGATAAAATACCCAGTTGTAGCACAGGAAAGGAAAATGTGGGAATGTTCCAGTGATACACACTCTCTCTCTCTCCCTCTTCCTCTGCTTGACCTTCCAATTAAATTCCGGACTCTCTCTCTCTCTCTCTCTCTCCTCTCTCCTCCTCACTACTCACCAAACACAACCATCACCCTACTCACTCATTCACCCACTCACCACCACTCTCTCTCTCTCTCTCTCTCTCTCTCTCAGTGAAAACAGTAAATAGAAAAAAAATCTACTTTTCTAAATTTTTCATAGCCATTGTAAAATGTGTTGTTTCTTTAATAGAAGTAGTGTTGAAGAAAGTAGCATAAACAGAGACGTCCAAATTCTTTACAGAAGATTTGAGGAAATTGTGATCTTGATCTTTTTTTTTTTTTGATCAATGCCATATCATCAACTTCAATTCTCCAGATAATCTGATAATTCTAATCTTCATTTTCTTCCTGATTCGATTGTCTCACAAATATGTACAAGAACCCACCAACAAATGATGAAATATCCCAAATTTGGCAAACCTTTGATATTTCTGAACAGAAAATACACAAATCAATCATAACCCTAGCATTTCATGCCAAAAATGTCAATTATAATGTAAATTCTATGAAACAAAATGCACATGAGTGTGTGCTTATCCATGTGTGTGTGCACATGTGTGCATTTACATCAAAGTATAGGTGTTTGTGCATGCTGATGTGTGTGCAAGCTTGCGTGGATTGTGTGAGAGCATGTATGCATGAATATGTGTAAATCAGGGCACATGTTTGTGTGATTATGTATTAATGAGAGTTTGAGAGACAGATACAACCCACAACCACATAAGTTACAAGGCAGCTCTGAAAATTCCACGTACAGTTATAATACTGACATAGCCGAGTTCTATACCTTTCTTAAAAACTCCTGATACTCTGTTTTGCGAGCCTCCTCTATGGCTCTCCTCTTTTGTTCGTAGTCCCCCAAAGGCAGGAGTTTTTCAGCAGAAGGTTCTCGCCATGTGCGGTTCCCACCATCTTTTGACTAGGATGTAACGAAAAAGTCATGACTGGTATGTAATGAAGAAGTCATGACACAGCTGTCTTTTAACTGTCAACTACATCAGTACCAGCAAAGACTTTTTTAATGAACATATAAATTGTTCAGTGACATTCTTTCATCCACATGCTATTCTGCATTTACCGTCAAGTTATACATGAAAAGAAACATAATTTCATCATGTCTAGGAATGAAATACAAAGTAACTAAAGAGCACTGAAAAATGTTAAATGGGGAATAAAAGTATTCCACTTTAAACTAAGGTTTGCTATGATTCCATATTGTTCAACCTACCAGACAATTGCAGAGTCAGCCAACACATACTAATAATATCACACATAATAAAGATCTTTTCTTTTCATGTATGCTTCTAATGTTCACATTTCTTTATGAAATTAGTTTCGAGGTGTGTATTATGTTTTTGTAAATGGCTAATGTGTCTTAACAACACAGATTTCAAACTTCTTGACAAACTGTGCCATACGAAACTTTCTTATAAGAAAAAAAAATTATTCTTTAATAAATGATAGTGGCTTAGCATTCACTGAGCAAGTCAAAGAACTTTAGGTCCACAGTTTGATCATTGCATGGGGCAAGTATTGGGTCAAGGTTTTGTTAATCTTTCCTCTTGGCTTTAAGTCATTGCTTGAAAGCGATCCTTTTGGATGAGATGATAAATCTGAGATCCTACATACAGCAAGCAATTGTGGCATGTAAAAGAATCCATGACAACAGTTGTTGTTGGCAACATTCCCCAGAAAAATCACTCTTACAGGTCCACAAAAAACTTGGACCAAAAGAAACAAGAGAGAAAAATATATGGAGGTATGCTGTACTATGGACACAACGGTCTCCCCCCAGGGGAAACAACCTGAAATCTGATATGATAATGTCATACATGGGTTAAGTTTCCTTCTCTGTCACACTCATACTGCTAATTATTCAAGGTGGCTAGGGACAGAAACTATGCAACTCTCCTCTCAGTGAAATGACCACTGTCAATTTAATTTCCTCTTTCTACGTCATAACCGTTACTGTGTTTCTCTGTAGCTGCTGCTTTCAGTTTGCAAATAATAAATAATGCCATGCAGAAACAGGGAAAAGACCCATTTCATCACATTCAAATAAAGCTTGCACTCATACTTTCAAATGTTAGATAAACCCATGGGCAGCAAATGCAGGAAACAGTAAATCCCAAAATATATATTGTAGTACACATAATGCTTGCATGAATATATGTACAGTATCTAATGCTTGCAGGAGTATATGAAGAATATGCATGAGCAGAGTTGGCACTCATTGTGTTAATAGGTGTATGCCGCTGTACATGTGAAATATGAGGCAATGAATGACTAAGTGAAAGTCATGGTGTAATTTTGTTGTAAAGTGCCATGAGCAAGTATCCACTATGTGTGTTAAACACAGACTGGCAAAGTGCCATGTAACAAACACATAATACATGCAAAGCTCATAATAATAATGACATGCAGTTACTTCTCAAATCTGGGTACTTCTCAAATCTGGGATCTAGGCCCTCACAGAAATCTGAACAGCACAAAAATCTGAACGATCACACGATGCTGACAAAGGCAAACAGTTTCCCCAAGCAGCGCATGCCAAAGAGTTGCATCTACCTTCAGATATTCATTGTACTCCTGATTCCTCTGTTGTTCCAACTGCTTTTTCCTCATCTCATTTTCCCCCACTGGCAAAAGCTTCTCTTCTTTTGGTTCGTTCCATGAGCGATTGCCTGGTTTCTGAGACTGTTGCAACAACATCCTCATGGTCAGTTATATGGGGGCTGAAGACAGAAAGGTGGGGGTGGGGGGGGGGGGGGAGAAGCTGGAGGAAGGGTAAGTGAAAGGAGAGGGAGTGATGAGGGGATGGAGGCAAAAGGAAGGAATGTAGATGGTACAGAAATAGAGCGAGGAAAGACACAACTTGAAAAAGACACATCTCAATCCTTCTACTCAATCTACAAAGGAGCCAAGTAACACACTGTAAGAGGAACAAGCTACAATACAATCATACTGAAAGTTGGTCAGAAGACTGTAAACGAACAGTACATATTCATGGACAAAACAAACAATGATGAGGCTGGCCAGACAGTTCACAAAGAATGACACACACAGAAAAACAAACAGAGAAACAACAAATAACAAAAACGCATGAATACAGTTCTATATTATTACTTATGCACAAAGATAAAAAAAAAACCTTTACATGATTCACAAGCTTTTAACAAATAACTCACCTTACTGCCATTGTTCTGATCAACTGACATACCATTTAAAAGAATTATCGAACTATGAACTTGCAATTTCAAAAATTCAAAAGCAAAGAGCATATTTTTGCTAATTTCTAGTGCACAACTAACTTTCATTTCCAACTACTCATCATATATATGATAAAAAAGTTCATGCTAAAAAAGCACAGCTACTAACACTCACACTCACATTAAACGTCACATAAAAGCTATTCTAACTATTCATGAAAAAAGCTAAAAAGAGCTTAATCAAATTTCTCAAGATCATGAGCCTACTCAACTGTATGGATGGCAAAACAGAAAGGAAGAAGAACTACATTAAATTAAAAATCACTTAGAAATCTAACGATGTAAAAAAAAAAAAAGGGGGCATCTCTGTTGATTCACAGAAACTGACATTCTTAATCGGGCATCTCTGTTGACCGTGTGGATTTGACTGTTTACATTTAACCAGGACTGCTAAGGCCTGAGACCTTGAATGTGTGTACAATAACCTAAAATAGAAAAAAAATGTACCAAAGGATTTAAAGAAGTGTGAGGGCTCATGGCTGGGACTTGGTCAATACTTGATCGATACATTTACCCCCCCCCCCCCCCCCTCCACCCACCGTCACTAATCAAGCACTGAGAGACTATCCATGGTGACCAAGTGTGTGCATACTGAATGTGAGAATATGAGTTTGTGTATGTATTCTCTATGTAAAAATATATGTGTGTATATCACTGCATGAATTTAAGATCAATCACAAAGAACTTACTGAATGTAAGAATGTGTGTGTGTGTGTGTCCATCACTGTCAGAATTTCAGATCAATCAAAAGAACTACTGAACACGCATGAAGCCAAATTCAAGTTTTCTGTCTGTT
Organism: Conus canariensis; assembly: GCA_033310375.1. Lineage (NCBI taxonomy): Eukaryota > Metazoa > Mollusca > Gastropoda > Neogastropoda > Conidae > Conus > Conus canariensis. Next base: position 89,255,947 of record CM065719.1, read on the forward strand.
TGCTAATCTGTCTCTTCCTTTTTTCTTTTCTTTTCTTTCTTTCATTTTCTTAACCAGCTATGTGAAAAATAAAAGGACATGAACAAAACAAAAACAGACAGATGAACAAAACAAGAAGAAAATCTTCAGCACTAGAAGTCACACAACATTCACACAGTGTCTATGGGAGAAGAAAAAAAATAGAAAGGTACTGAACAGTTTACACCATCTCTGGTCTAATGGCATGCAGAAGAATCCTACCATTGGAACACTTTATATACTAGCATGCAGAATACTTTGTATAAGATAATGAGAAGCACAATACTATTTACTGGGAGGAAAAAAATGATACTCTGATTGTTGGTCACTTGTTAAAAATCCTTTCTCAAGACTTCAAATCTTGCTTCCTGTTTTCTTTCTGCCAGCATTGGAAGCATGGAGTGAAACGTTAAAAAGAGTCATGAAATATACACCATGAGTGTGGACGACGGTAACACCATTGCAAACAGCAACATTTAGATGAAGATACCCAATAAGATCATCCATCTGTTTTTTTCAGTGAATAGACTTATAGTGTGATCTTTAACCCAACAGAAGTATACAGACTTAACCCTTTTTTAAAAACTTTTTCTCATGTGAATTATTCAATACATTAAGTTGCTAAATCAATAAAGACAGAAAACAACAATATAAATATAAAAACACATAAATCAAAATAAAATCTACAACATCAAAAGAAAACCAGGCAACATCTTCTTTTGCATGCACTTCTGCTGACCTTGAACAAACAGTAACTTTCAATCAACATGCAACTGAATTCGATACATTTTTCCCATTGAAAAACAGAGTAGAATTGAAAAAAGGGGGATAAACCTGCAGCATTTTGTTGTAATCTTGCTGGCGCTCCTTCTGAAATTGCTGATGAATTCTCTCATAGTCTCCCAGCTTCAAAGGCTTCTCATCCAGAGCTGTGTCTGGCACCTCCCACCTTCTCCTCTCCCCCTTCTTTTCAGACTGGGGGAAGGGGGTGGGGTGGGAACAGAGAGAATTACAATGAGAACAGGACACTATGCTACATTCGTCTTGTTCTGAAAAAAGCATTGTGCACATTCCAGGCTATTCCCAGAAAACTGTTTCATCTTCCACTCTTCTCAGCATCCCCCATCCCCCACCTTTACCCCTGTCTTTCCTAACCCTTGTCTTGTTAGTTGTGTGTGTTTTGTGTGTGTGTGTGTGTGTGTGTGTGTGTGTGTGTGTGTGTGTGTGTGTATGTGTGTGTGTGTGTGTGTGTGTGTGTGTGTGTGTGTGTGTGTGTGTGTGTGCATTTCTTTTTCTCATCTGTTTCATATTAGGTGAACAGCATGATGACGATGAAGCTCTGTAATGTCTCCTCTATTGATTCGTCTATTGTCTTTTATAACTCTCTCATCTTCTTTCCCTCATCCCCCACCCTACCCCATCCACTCATCCCCCCACCCCCATTCCCATCAGTTCCAGCCACTTCTCTTGTTCCAGTTGTACACTTCTGTGTCAGCTCAGATTTTGGAAGTAATTGTTCATACCCTTTTGCCATGTTTGATCACCTTATTAACAGAATTTACTATATTCTACTTCCATATTCACCTTATTGACAGAATTTACTATATTCTACTTCCATATTCACCTTATTAACAGAATTTACTATATTCTACTTCTATATTCACCTTATTAACAAAATTTACTATATTATTCTGTCACCTTCAACTTCTTAAAATCAGATACAGCATTCTTTCCTACATGTGCTTAAACAAATATGTTGCAAACTTCTTCTATCTCACAAATGTCCATATCAATTTTAGCTTATTGTCACACACACACACACACACACACCACACACACACACACACACACACACACACACACACCTAATATTTTAATACTTTCCTTCATTTTTTTTTCCTGTACGCACGTCTTGTAAATACCAAATCTACAAACCACTGACTGTTTTTCCAGAACATTATAGATCTGTTGGCCAAGCCTACTTTCTTTCATTTTTTTTTCCTGTACGCACTTCTTGTAAATACCAAATCTACAAACCACTGACTGTTTTTCCAGGACATTATAAATCTGTTGGCCAAGTCTATTACATACTGGACAGATTCTGTCCTGACAACTGGCTGGTAGCGCAGCACAATTCCAGTACTACCACTCTCACAAGATGTTATCACTAATTTCAAAAACATCCTGCCGTCAGGTATACCCTGTGTGTCCCACGCATAGACCTAATCATAAAGATTCTCTTCAACATAATGCTAACATTCCCCAAAACAAGTTTCAGTCTGCTACCTTTTCCTTCACTTCCAGATACTCTTTCTTCCTATCTTCAGCCATTTTCCTCCTGGCAGCATCTGCAACTTCCTCCGAATCAGGAATAGCTTTTCCCCTTTCCTCCTCCTTCCACTGTCGACGCTGGCTTTGATCATGATGCTCCTCTTTTTGCTGAGACAGTGGTGGGGACAATCCGGTCAGTGAAAACAAACCATAACAGTTCAACTAGCTGGACTAAGCTTTAACAGTGATACAATGAATTCTCTTAATAAAGACCCTCTCCATAAAGGCACCCAATATATATGTGACCTTCCACCACAAAACCAGTCTTAACTCAATTTTTGAAAGTTCTGAGATATACATATATTTAAAATCTACAGATTTTTCTGATTAATTTGATATAAAAATGAACGCTATAGGGCAAAAAGTAAGAAAGTTATGGTCATTTGAAGTGGGTTACTGTGCCAACGGCCATTTTGAGAAAACGGCTTCCAAAGTTTTTGCTATCATCTCCAGCATATTTTCCTTAGCAACGGCATCTTACTTTTTACCATACTTATTTTTAGATGACACACAGAGAAACCGGGAGAGCGTCACACATGCTTTTGAACGGTATATAACACGATGGGATTCTGTAAGGGTTGCGTTAAGTTTTAGGCGAGTGAAAATGGGTCATTTTGCGTTAAAAGAAGTTCATTTTGATTCGAGGTTAGGCTTTTAAATCTCAATATTAACTAATGTATTGGTTGTTTTGGAGCAAATGGATAGTGCCACGTGAAAGCTAAGGGTGTAAGGAACACATTTCTGCAAAAAGTCAAAATGCCCCTCACCAGCTATTTTCAGCTGTAGCCGTGAAGTAGGCCACGCGAGTTAAGACTGGTTTCGTGGTGGCGGGTCACATATATACAAAGACCCTCTTTGCAAAGGCTCACTCCCAGAACAGACTTTCCAAATAAAGACTCTGTTGACAGAGATCTTACACTCTCCTAATGAAGACCCTCCCAATAAACTCTCCAAATACTAATCCTTCCAATAATGATGCCCCCTTTTAAAAACACTACATAGAAATAAATATGCTCTTTGAGTAGATTCTCCAGATAATGGCCCTTCTAATACAATACAGACTGCCTTTAAATTCTTTTCCAGTTCAGACCTTCCAAACAAGAATTATTCCCAAAAAGATTTCACAATAAAGACTCCCTTCAAACTGATACTCTCCAAATAACAATCCTCTCAAACTAGATCCTCCCTGCTAAAGAAAATGTTCATATCTTTCTGCAAAAAATTACCAATAGGATATCATTTGAGCAATTCAAACCTATTACAAAAAAGCTGAAACAAGACCCCTTTTAATTTTGTACTTTTTTCTTCTTTGTTTGTTGTAAATTTGTTCAATACTCTGAATCTATTTGTCACACAGTTTATGTCAAATCAGAATACGTGGCACCTGCTGCAAGTATGCCTGCATCTCTTCCTTGCGCTGTTCTTGCAGAGCTTTCTTCTGCTGTTCGTAGACATTAACCGAAGCCTGCGGGTTATACACTACTCTGCGTCTGGACTTTTCTTCAGGTCTCCCACCATCCACGGCCTACAGAACAACACAGTATTGTTTCCTCTTCAATATCACTTGGTTTGCTTTGAAATTTAAGAACATCAAAACAGAAACCATTGCGTTGAGCATATGGGATTGAAGACACAACAGTTCCCTTTCAAAGCAAACTGCTGATTGCAAAGTACTGAATATGGCAGACTTGATATTTGCACCACCACACTGACATCACAATCAGATAGTATGTCCATGCAAGAGAAAGACAACTGCAATCAAGTGGTGAGGAAGTAATGGGGGGAACATGCAAAATTTGACATATTGTACAAAGTCACCCTGCCTGAAAAGAAAAAAACAAACAAGCAAACAAAAACAAGAATAAACAATTCTGGCTTTGTAAGCCTCAACTAAACTATATTTTGTGCAAATTTCCAAAATGGAACACCATCTCACTTTTGATTACATCATGCACAAAGAGCCCACCCACTGCCATTGAAGTCTGAACAAAGAAATGTTACGGACTGGGGAAAAACACACAAACACACAACACTAGCAACACTCTAAAGTTAGCAAAAACGAAGTTAGAGTGGTTGTTTAAAAAAACAAAAAAGTTAGTGGAAAACAATTCGTGAAAAACGCATGAGGATATATCAAACTCTTTAAAAAAAAAGAAAAAAAAAATCCAGTGAGAAGAGGGAGAGCATCCTGTCTCACTAACAATATTTTCTCTCAAGAAAATGTTACTTCTAAACTACATGTATTGATCAAAATCATCAAATGATAAAGAGAACAAAACCAAAGCAAACAAAAAAAGGAGAAAAGCTGCATTCACTTCAATGCACTCTAACAACCAAAAAAAGTAACTCTGGACAGCTGAGCAAAAATCAAATAACAAATTAGTCAGCAACAAAAACTATAAAACCCAGAACGGGGGAAACCAACGCTACATGGCACTAGCTACACAATGCTGATCATCTCCCCCCAGTAAGAAACGCTCCCACTTCAGGAATACCTTAGCGTCACCATGAACTTCCTTCCACAAGTCCCTGTACTCCATGTCGGAGAGCTTTCTCTGGATGCGCGGGTGAAATTGGTGGGCTTCCTGGGTGTGCCCAGGCTGGGCGGACCCTAGTCTTCTGTTGGCGCCCGAGTCAGCAGGAAGAGTTTGTGTACGTGGAGACTTCTACATCACAGCACAGCACACGGTGTGGGTGAGTGAAAGACAAGGACACAAAGAACGCATGACATGCTGAAGTATGGAGAAAAGGATTGACAAATGAAGTGATTCTGATGTGAGTGGAGTTAGGAACACACATTAGTGGTAAAGAACACACAATATGCTGAAGTATGGAGAAAAGGATCGACAAATGAAGTGATTCTGATGTAAGCGGAGTTAGGAACACACATTAGTGGTAAAGAACACACGATATGCTGAAGTATGGAGAAAAGGATCGACAAATGAAGTGATTCTGATGTGAGCAGAGTTAGGAACACACATTAGTGGTGATCAGACATGATCAAGGATGGCCAGGGAAAACAGGAAAATAAATGAAATCCTAAAGGGATGATGAAGAGGTCCCCAACTCAGTGACAACAAAAATACCATGAAAGAGAGAGAGAGAGAGGGGGGGTGGGTGAGGGGGAAGGGAAGGGGGAGGAAGATGGAAGAGAATGAGAGAGGCAGGGTGGAATGGGGACGTGTGACAGGGAAGAGGGTGGGAGGAGAAAGAGAAGAAAACAAGGAAGCAGCAGCAGCATGTTGTAAAACAAAAACGATAAAGACAATGACGATGAAAAAAAATGATCAAGAGGAGAAAACTTGAGAGAAAGGTGGCAAGGGGAAAGCATTGGAGGGAGAGTGAGTGAGTGAGTGTGTGTGTGTGTGTGTGTGTGTGAGAGAGAGAGAGAGAGAGAGAGAGAGAGAGAGATTTATGAGAGAAAGAGAGAGATTTATGAGAGAGAGATTTATGAGAGAGAGAGAGAGAGAAGAGAGAGAGAGAGAGAGAGAGAGAGAGAGAGAGAAAGACAGAGAGAGAGAATATGATATGATGCAAAATGATAATTCATTAAAAAGGCTACAACCCCATTTGAAGGGATGAGTTCAGAGAAACAGAAATAGTACAGAGGACAACAAGGTTGATATTTCCTGGCTACTCTAGAAATGATGCATTTCGACCTTTGAGAATGAAAACTTAAAGAAATGGAATGAAATTTATTACAAAATTTGCATTCCTCGTTGACATCAGCAGCACCAATCTGAATTCACATGGCCTATTATAAGAGCTGGAACAGTTTTATTCAGCACTCAATTCTTGAAGCACGGCACAACAAACAAAATGGACTTTGTCTTGTTCCCTGACCACACAAAAGGCTCATCTCATTTTCAAACCTACCATGTTATACATCTCTGACAGTGAACAGCTGTATCAAGTAAAAGAACTGATCAGTCTGATTTACACTAAATGGAGAACAGAGACTTTCCACAGTGGCAATATAATGAAAATAGCAAAGAAGTCATGAGGTTGTTAGTATAGAAGTCATGAAACAACCTAATGGTATATCAGTAAACAATTAGGACAGACTTCATACTGAATGAGAACTGATCTGTATTAACCCTCTGAGGGTGTGTCAGTGAAAGATGGTGAACCATAGACAATGCCTAGCATCTATGGGTTAACTACCTTACACTTTCGTAGCATACTAGTGGCCAAGGGGATGTCTCATGCCAAGCTGATTTATGATAGTAGTTTTGTGATGTAATTTAAAACCTAAAAAGAAAGAAAGAAAGGAAAAAAACAATAGAAATCTGCACTGAATATGATAAAGAAATACGAGCAACAGAACAAAAACAGTGACTTGGACAGCAGGATAGAGACAGACATACAGACTGAAAATACCAATAAAACAAAAAGAAAACAAAGGAAAAAAAAAAAAATATATATATATATATCAACCACTCTATACAATAAGCATTTTCATACATACAAAAACAGTATTTGATGCAACATCCAAATCCATACCACTAATAAGCAATGCTCCTAAACAAGTGAAAAGAGCAGCTCAGAAAATGGACACACCAAACACCCCAAACATTTCTCTGCCTGATGAAGCAACACCCCAGACATTTCTCTGCCTGAAGAAGCAACACCCCAGACATTTCTCTGCCTGAAGAAGCGACACCCCAGACATTTCTCTGCCTGAAGAAGCAGTGACAATGAATGTTGATAAGCGCATGCCTTCAATCATTATAACACAAGCCAAAAATGTTTCTCCTTGATACGTGCTGCTCTCCCCTTCACCAGTGCTGTTTACCTATGTTTATTTATCAGTTTAGAAAAAAGAAAACAGAATGTGTCCTCTCACAATGTTTTCGGCAAATGGTTAAGGCACTGAAACATCACCATATAAATAAAAGAAAGCAAACAAAAAATCCTCCAACACAACAACAAAAAGGAAGGTGGGGGGGGGGGGGGGGGTAAGCAAAACATAGCAAACCCCCAAAAAGTGTGATATTCAAATACTGCAAGTGTGCTTTCATTTCCATTTGCATTTTCAAATCACGTCAACATCTTAAAGAAAGTCAACATGAAAACCATTCTAAAATCCAGTATTATTTCTTTTGTTGAGTCGTTATGGCATTTACAGGAAAAGCATTTAAAAAGAAAAAAAACATGAAATTTGACCGAAGTCTGCAGAAAAAATATAGCGTTAGAAAGATAATATGGTCGCAGATGAACCTGCAAGAAAGCTTAACCATAGAATATGAACCAAACTGCTTTTCTGTCTGTATGACAGCATCTCTAAAGCTGATGATACTAGGAATAGTAAAAGCAATCCAAAAGTAACAATAACATTTATGATGTCCAGAGTTAAAATGATAACCAGCAAAAAAACAACAAATAAGCAAACAAAAACAAACAAACAAACAAACAAAAAGCATACAAAACAAAACACACACACACACACACACAACACACACACACACACACAGGCTCAAACATGCACATACAACCACACTCACACCCACACACAAATTGACAAGCTGTCAGAGCAAAAAAAATCATCTAAATACCGTTTTCAAACGCACCAACTCATCCACAATCAAACCACAAAGCTTCTCAATCAAACAAGCAATCAATAAAATAATTACATTACATTAAATGAAAAAAGGCTTTGACAGCAACTACAGGCATGAAATGACCATCATGTGACTAACTAAACCGTACAAACAACATGTAAGACTTAAAACACAACCAAACAAGATCCACAAACTACAAGCCTTTTTTTCAGAAACATTTACATCACAGTATTGTGACATGCATGAAAAAAAAACAACAAAAAAAAACCACAAGTACTTTATCTGAAGATGAACTAAGAACTGAAATGCAAAAATGACCATAGCTTCCCTAGAAGCAAACTTACAGCAATTTCTAAAGTACTGAACAAACTAAGAGAGATTCTGAATCAACAAAGATATCTACAACTTGAAAAAAAAAGAATACAGAAAAAAAAAGAAAAAAGAAACAGCTTTACCAAAAAGCATAAATCTGCCACCTATCCTAACAGAGACACCTTGTTATATATACCTTTTTCTGCACCTTCTCCCACACATCATAATATCCCTCCGCTTGCAGTGCCTTTTTTGTGCGTGCATTGAAAGCATTGGCATTTACCCTTGCTGCCCCCCTGTCCGGCCTCTCCTCCCTGGCCCTTCTCTTCTGTATGGGAGTGCAAGACAGCAGACACAAGGCATCAGACCCATCCTCTTCAGATCACATCTTGTGGTTCAGATCATAGTCATGGTGGCTATAAATAGTATTATTAACCAAAAAAAAAAAAAAAACATGCACAGATCTCAACATGATTTGAATTGGGGGGATATACATATAGGCTAAAAATAGTATTCTTACAAGAAAACATACATATATCTCAGCATGTTTTGGATACTGTGTGTGTGTGCATATATATATATATATATATATATCTATAAATATATATATACAGAGAAAGAGAGAGAGAGAGACATACAGATAGACCGACAGAGACAGGAGAAAGAGAGAGAGAGAGAGGAGAGAGAGAGAGGTAGAGTGTGTGTGTGTGTGTGTGTGTGTGTGTGTGTGTGTGTGTGTGTGTGTGTGTGTGTGTGTGTGTGCATGTGTGTGTGTGTGTGTGTGTGTGTGTGTGTGGTATGAGTGCGGATGTGCGTACATATGTGCGTGCGTGCATGTGTGCATGTATGTGTGTGTGTGTGTGTGTGTGTGTGTGTGTGTGTGTGTGTGTGTGTGTGTGTGTGTGTGTGCGTGCGTGCAGATGTGCGTACATATGTGCATGCATGCATGTGTGCATGTGTGTGTGTGTGTGTGAGCAAGCGTGTGAGGCTTCTTTTGCTGGCTTGCTTTTTTGGTGTCTCATTATGCTGTCTTGATCACACACACACAAAACACACACACACACACACACACACACATACACACATACACACACACACACATACACAACACACACACATACACAACACACACACACACTTTAATACATCCATTGCCTGATAGATCTGAATGTCCATGATGTGCCCAATGATTTGCCACTGCCAGTCAGTATTTTCTTCTTTCTGATACACAGCTTCATTCAGTAAACAGCACATGGATATCAAACCAGACCTATGCAACTACAGCCTTTACCAGTCAGCCTCACATGTACTGTCTGCATAGTAAAGAAAAAATCTGACTCTGGACCATGGGTTATTTGCAGAGCTCTTCTTAAAACTGGCTGCCTACTGATTGACAGGAGAAGTACGTAATGGATAAAGATACTCCACGACCAACACACCAGAGATGAAGGGAAATCTCAAGTGAGGCAGGAAAAGTAAGCAGCAAAAAACAAAAAAGAAGGGTAACGCTTACTCCCATAGTGAGACAACTACACAGCCATAATTCTGAATGAATGCTGTCTATGGCACCAATTCACCTAGCACAAATGCAGACAAAAAAACCCACAGGTAACAGGATTTGTGCAGGCAAATTTCTGGTGCAAACAGCATTGGTTTTGGACTTCAGGACATAAGGGCATGTATTATTGTTTGTTCTTTGTGCTTTGTACCTGCATCTGTGCCAGGTGAAGCGGTGCCTCCAACAGCATTTGTCTCTAGAAGTAATGGATGTGTAACTGTCTCAACATGGGGAGCAAGAGTTACCATTCTTGTTTTGTACAGAACCCCGTTGACAGGAACTAGGAAATAATTCAGAGTATAGAAGATTTTCGACTGATATTACTTAAAGAAGTGTACTAAGATCCATACACATCATAGTATCAGTCAAAAATGTACAAAATTATTAGTAAATACAACATACAAAAAACATTACCCGGTAGGAATATCATGGAACTGTCACTGTGATTTCTAAGCCATCTTTAAACAAATGCAAGTGTCAAGTTGGACTTAACCTGCAGGCTGCCTCAGAACTCATCTTGTGCACAGCTGTTTTGGCATCATCACATGGCTCGGTGCATATCTCTCATGAAAAAAATTTCACCACTCAAATTTCTCAACAAACCACAGGCGGGGGTGTTTGAGCACACTTCAATCAGCTAGGTGATCGATTTACATCAATCATACATGACCCAACTGCAGCGCAATGGAATTTTGGCAGTTGCGTCCCCCACCCCCCTTGTCAAATGCTGGTTACATGCCAAAGGCTGTCTGCTCACAGCTGTTTTAATGCTTGCAGACATGAAGCACTTGGCTCTAGTGTTTAAGCAGTGGAGTCAAGTCTACTGACAAAGCTTAAATAAATGTCAGCGAACCGCCCAGAGAACGTGGACAAACGAGTCACAAGACGAAACACAACGCGTTTCGACCTCTTAGGTCTTCATCGGGTGAGACATAAACGAATAAAACAACGAAAATTCACTTAGCTTTGATCGCTTCAGATCACTTCACAGGGTTCAGTGAATTTTCGTTGTTTTATTCGTTTATGTCTCACCCGATGAAGACCTAAGAGGTCGAAATGCGTTGTGTTTCGTCTTGTGACTAGTTTGTCCACGTTCTCTGGGCGGTTCGCTAACATTTATTTAAGATTTGTTTAGATTTAAGATTTGTTTAGATTTCCGCCTGCAGTCGTCTCGCTTTGCAACCAAGTCTACTGACAGTTAACTGACATTGTCAGTGGGTGTTTATCTTGAACTGGTGTAAGAGGTCAGGGGTTGATAGGTCGTCACTCCACATGGGGTGTGTGGTGCAAGCATTTTTTTCTAGTCGGTGGCCCAGTGAAGGACACAATAGTGAAAGTACACTGGGTTTCCGTCAAAATTCTGTCTACACAATGTACGGACTGGCTTCACTTTTCTTGTCTGTGAGCTGCTCCCACAGCAGAGCAGTCAAACAAAAATACATTTGCTCTGGTGAGTTCAACAGTGTTTGCTCTGGTTAGTTCAACAGCATTTGGTCTGGTTAGTTCAGCCTGAGAGTGATTGCTCTCATAACGGCAACAACTCTCAGGCAATCAATGGACTGATCCATGGAAAAAAATTATGAAAAAAAAAAATGAAAAAGAGGAAAGGCACATCACACTCAATTTAATCCCTACCCCTCCCCAAAAAGTCAAAGAAAGCAGAAGTAGAGCTATTTCTGGAAGCTCTAAAGACATCTACCCCTAAACATCTATCCTACAATCCCATGCACTGGTTCCCAAAGAATGCAGAACCAAACCTAACTCTTGAAGCCCTACACACTGCCACCCCAAACATCCACCCTACCTTCCCATGCATTTGTTCCCACACTGCTCTATACTCCATGTCATCCTGCACATGGTACTTGAGTTGATACAGATCCGCATTGTATGGGCCTCTGCTGAGGTGTCCAGCATCACCGCCTACCCTCCTTGTGGGGGGACCCTTCATACACAGTCCATTGTTAGGGACACACAGACACACACAAAAACAACAGCCACACCATCAGTTAAAATCACAAACATGGGTGAAACGTGACCAAATAATTTTCTGGAAGAGTTTGAGGTTCATAAGACACACACACAAAAAGAAAACCATGACAACTGGAAATAAAGTTAGCATTGGAGACATAATTCTGAAGAAATGAAAAAAAAAAAAAACTTAAGCAACAACATGAGACTCAAAGGAAGTTGAGAAGAAGATCATGAAAATGATCTTTTCCTTTATTTTAATTGCCTAAAACTCTGAGGTTTACCACAGGACCATTTTTCATGACTGTGACCATTTTTAATTCAAATATATAGACAGCCACACTGCATCTTCAGAGATGAAGAAGATGATCTTGTTGACATACGAATGAAAGTCAACTTTTGTTTTATATCAGAAGCAGTCACCCTGCCATCTAAGCTATACATCCCATCAGTTACATGAGAAAATAAAACCGTACACAGCAAAATAAAACCATAATATATTAACAACATATACACTGAAAGCATTTCATAGACTGAAATAAATTGCCTTGTGTGTGTGAACATGAAACAAATTTTTAAAAAAAAGAGTAAGAAGAAATAAACTTGAATTCTACATCCACACTGAATCAACCAAAAGAGAGAACTTCATGTCAATGTTAGATTTTTTCTTCATGGAAAAAAAAAATCAGACGAATGTCTATTAAATCTTCTTATTTAGGAAATATCTGAAATAAAAAAAATCAAAGTAGATGAACTTTTTTCCTCCAATGGATAACAAATTTTCAGAACAAAGAATGAATATCAGATAAATTAAAACATGATTCTACATACAAAAAAACGTGGGGGGGGGGGATCTTATATATTTATAGACTTCATAAAGCCAAATTTACCAATTTATCTGCTCCTAATTATCAAACTATGAAATATATATAAATAGTAGCAATAACTACAATGGTGATAATGATGATAATCATCATCATCATCATGATAATTATAGTATTAATGAATAAATGTATCCAGTATGCAGAAAGCTAGTGGTAAAGCCTTTTCTCAGAGTGTGCAAACAACCATCCACTAAAATCAAAATAATCACAATTATACTGAGCGATTTTTTTCCCTCAAGCAAAACCGAAAGCTAATAACCATGCAATGTGTTAATGCGATAACCGTCAAGCGTTTCAGTTCTATGGACTTTGCAGCAGCATACAACTGACATAACCATGCAATGTGTTGGTAAGCGTCAAGTGTTTCAGTTCTATGGACTTCACAGCAGCATACAACTGACATAACCTTGAAATGTGCTAATACGATAAGCGTCAAGTGTTTCAGTTCTATGGACTTCACAGCAGCATACAACTGACATAACCATGAAATGTGTTAATGCGATAAGCGTCAAGTGTTTCAGTTCTATGGACTTCACAGCAGCATACAACTGACATAACCATGAAATGTGCTAATGTGATAAGCGTCAAGTGTTTCAGTTCTATGGACTTTGCAGCAGCATACAACTGACATAACCATGAAATGTGCTAATGTGATAAGCGTCAAGTGTTTCAGTTCTATGGATATCGCAGCAGCATACAACTGACAAAGTTATCTATTTCTTTTAATTATTCATCGAAAGGTGAACATGTGCAGGCGACAGATGAAAAAGAAAACAAAACACAGATAATGACCCACCAGAAAAATGGAACATACCAGATATAAAACGATTACTTTTTATTTGACCATTCCATTCATATGGCAGCCCAGTCTCCCTCTATCATTTTGTTTGTTTGTCTTGCAAAGCGGAGCATGAAACAAATCAGTATCAGCCTTCCCTCCATTCCTATCAGTATCAGCATTAGTACAACTGCTCCACAGCAAGCGGACCTCAAGGAGCATCTCAGGGCCATCTTCCAAACTCCTGTGCAGGGCGTGTCCGAACCTACAATTTTCCATCCCCACATGACATCGCTCGACTACAACCCAAGGCAACCTTGTCTTGGTACCAGACAACTATACTGATTACGTTACATTATTATAGGATATTTGGGGCCTCTAGATGATAGAAGAGGCATCATGGCCTTTCAGGTGCCCGTCTGTGCCCATAGTCAAATGGTTAGAGCACTGCCTGCAGAGCTGATGGTTGTGAGTTTGAAACCATTTGTGGGGCTGGACTTCTTTGGCTTGAAAACCCTCTCTTCCCATCTAGCAATAAATTGGTACCTCATTCAGTTCATGTTTCTTCTAGAATCAAGAAGCAAGGGGAGGAGTTTAATCATCAATGCAAAGCATTCACATGCCTGCCTGCCTTCCTGAATCAGTCCCTGGAGCACTCCAAAGACGACAGATTTTCTTATGCCCATCAACTGAGTTTCTCAGCATATACAAAATATCATTTCAGCTCTCAGCACAAAATGTCATTTCAGCTCTCAGCACAAAATGTCATTTCAGCTCTCAACACAAAATGTCATGTCAGCTCTCAGCACAAAATGTTATTTCAGCTCTCAGCACAAAATGTCATGTCAACTCTCAGCACAAAATGGCATGTCAACTCTCAGCACAAAATGTCATGTCAACTCTCAGCACAAAATGTTATTTCAGCTCTCAGCACGAAATGTCATGTCAACTCTCAGCAAAAAATGTCATGTCAACTCTCAGCACAATATGTCATGTCAACTCTCAGCACAAAATGCCATTTCAGCTCTCAGCACAAAATGTCATGTCAACTCTCAGCACAAAATGTCATGTCAACTCTCAGCACAAAATGTCATGATAACTCTCAGCACAAAATGTCATGTCAACTCTCAGCACAAAATGTCATTTCAACTCTCAGCACAAAATGTCATTTCAGCTCTCAGCTCCTTAAAAGCTTCTAAAAGGGTTACAAAAAGGGAAAAAAAAATGGTTGAAGTTCTCATCGCCTTTTGGCCGCAGGGGCAGTGAACTGTCAGAGGCTCACTGTGTCTGAGGCAGCATGATGGAAGACGGTACCCATCCCTCTCCTTCCGTCACCTTTAACCTACCCTGAAATGAATGAGATACCCATTTACCGCTGAGTAGGTGGACAGAGAGGGCTTTCAAGCAGTAAAATCTGCCCCTGCATGTGTGGTTCAAACTCAAAACCATCTGCTCCGCAGGAATATGCTTTAACCATTTGACTAAAGGCCCTTCTTCTACGAACTTTAAAACAAGTGGAGACCAAAATCCACAACCTGGATGAATTTTTTTTTTTTTGAGCTTTTTTTCTCACTAGTTAAGGATTTTTATCTATGAAAATGGGTAAGCACTGGACAAAAAGAAAATTCTTAACTCATGGGTTAAAACAACGAAGAAGAAAACTGGTCAAAATTAGTACAAATACTGACCAAAACAAAGAGGACATAGGACTTGTGTGCAAGAGTGTGTCAGTGTGTGTGTCTGTGTGTGTGTGTGTGTGTGTCTGTGTGTGTCTGTGTGTGCGTGCATGTGCATGTGCGTGCATGTGTGTGTATGTTTGTGTGCATATATATATGTGTGTGTGTGTGTGCATGTGGGTGTGTATGTGTGCGTGTTTGCGCATGTGTGTTTACCAGTGTGCGGTAGCAAGAGTGTGTGCGTGAGTGGATAGGAGAGGGATTGGGAAGGCAACGGGTGAGCAGGAAAACAACACAGATGACTTAACAGAAGGAAACAAGGAGAAAACAAACAACAGACACAGGGAGATGGGAATAAAAGAAAAAAGCCTCAGTTTTAAAATAACAGCAAACATTACTACAACTACCACAGACTTTCCAAGAGTCAGGGAATGGTATGAAAAATATCAGAAGCAGCAGACAAAATCAAACTGCTGTCAACAGCTTAATCTTTTTCCTGTTGATATCATTTCAGCCATGCAGATGAAGCAGAAGAGCAACCACTCTGTATAAATGATCTCATGCAGGAAGCGCATCACCACAGCTGCCCCCAACAGTTATACCTGTGGATGCAGTTTGGACCACACGGCCCTGTACTCTTCATCCTCATTCTGAAGGTGGCGGACTGGTGGGGCTGCGCCTCGCTGTTCAACATTCAGTGTAGTGATGTAACTGATGTTGGGTTCAATACCATGCACATACTACAGCGCTGAGATCGATACATGTTCACCATAAACGATAATCCTCAAGGAACACACACTGTAGAATGAGATCCTTAAAAGACATAATACCGCCTTTAAAACAAATGCAGACAACAAACACTCAGAAAGGCAGAATTACAGATCTGGAATATGATCAGGCAAACAAATATGACCTTCATGAGTACTCAGCAGCTTAACATCAACATAGCTGAGTTTCTTTAATTTACAGTCTTTTCACACTGAGTGAAAACAAAACAAAAGATATGTATTTGTGTGTTATGTGCGTGCGTGCACGAACACATGTTCGTGCATGTGTCCATAAGTGCGCATGAACATGCATGCATGTATGTGTGTATATATATAGAAATATATACATATATATATTTATGGACCATGTTAACACAGAAAGTCAGACAATGACACAGATAGGATACAGAGGGAGACGCATGAAGCCAGTCAGATATCACCTATGGTCCAGTAACTCTACTTTTACTCTCTCCTTCATCAGGACAAAGAGTGAGATAGTGCTCAACAACATACAGAAAGACAGAGTCATCTGGATGTCATCTAAACAGACACACTCTGCTCAACAACATACAGAAAGAGACAGTCAGCTATCTAACCAGACACACTCTGCTCAACAATATACAGAAAGAGAGTCAGCTAGATGTCATCTAACCAGACACACTCTGCTCAACAATATACAGAAAGACTGAGTCAGCTGGATGTCATCTAACCAGACACACTCTGCTCAATAACATACAGAAAGCCAAGAGATGGGACCCACATACTCAAAAGAAAGGCCAGCCAGTCAGAGATCAAAACACATTGGACAAGTTGAGTGAAAGATGAGGGCCAACCCAAACTTGATCTGCTGTTTTCACACTTTCCCATCCAACTGTCTCTTTCGTTCTCTCTCTCTCTCTCTCTCTCTCTCTCTCTCTCTCTCTCAAACTATGGACCATAGTAGAGGGACAGCCAATGGTGGCACGCAGGCTTCACAGAATTATCTGCGCACTTCAGGAGCGGGCCCTTCTGACAGGTGTTGAGAAAATTTACTTCATGTTGTCCTCAGTACAGAATGTGTCGATCATCTAGCTGAGGTATGTCAAATATTTGTGGACTAAAAGAAGGAAAGAGCTTTTGTTTTCAAACCAGGCCTTCGACTAAAATATGAACATAGTATCCTTCCTAGCACACCATTTTTGGACTGATTGTTAACAATGATAAACAAAATTATGAGAAGAAAATGAAACTGAATGCAGCATAGCTGAAAATGAGCCAAATATAAATAAACACAACCCCCCACCCCTCCACAGTATTTAAAACATTATCTAAAACATAAATGTGTGAAAAAGAAGCCAGCACATCATTGCTCTGCCTGGGTCTAACAGGTCATCCATGCAGTAGATCTGTAGGATTGGCTGAAAGTGGATTCATTAAATCTACATTGTACATGACATGACTGAGGAAGCAGACAATTAACAATCATCCCAGACATCAGAGTCATCTTGCATCTGTAAAAAATTCATATTCTGATTGGCTAACAATCTTGATTCTTGAATGAATAAGGCACTTTTTTTCGTGAAAGCAGATCATACATTTCTCTGCAGATCTTCCACATCAGTGTATCTGTCCATTCCTTCCTTCCTTTGTTTCGGTATTTCATGGAAGGAAAGGCCTTTGCCACTGTTTGGGTATTTCATGGAAGGAAAGGCCTTTGCCATTGTTTGGGTATTTCATGGAAGGAAAGACCTTTGAAATTGTTTGGGTATTTCATGGAAGGAAAGACCTTTGCCATTTTCTTACCCATGCAAATGAGAGCAGCACAGCAATTCACCATCCCCAACCCCCTCCCTGCCCCCCTCTCACTCTCCCATCCTCCTCTCTCAGCATCTTGAAATCAAGCACAAACAGTTTTGCAATTTCATATCCAAAAAAGTCGATGTTGTGAGCACTGTAAGTAAATTTTCCTTATGCATGCCATCTCACCGCTGTACTGAACATGTTGCACAGTGGAACCTGCCTACTCTCCCCACTGCTATCCTTGCTCACACTCTCTCTCTCTCTCTCTCTCTCTCTCTCTCTCTCTCTCTCTCTCTCTCTCTCTTCTCTTTCCTTTCTTCCTTTTCGGCTGTGCTCCATATGCCTCTGTCAACTAAATTATGGTACACATTGATAATCAACAGCCTTTAGAATCCTCAAGAATGTAAACAAAGAGGGAACACACTGAGAGCAAATGCTTGAAAAAAGTTCAAATGCATGCTTGCACAACACATACACACACAAACACACACACATACGCACACACGCACACACACACACACACACACACACACACACACACTGCACACAAAATAAAAACCAAAATCTCTGTCACTCACACACATGTATACTTACATACAGTGTGCATTACAGATTAAATAACCAAATAAGTGCAATATGTGCACTTCACTATTACCAACTCTCATACCCTTATTCCTCTCTCTTTCCTCTCTCTTTCTCTCTCTCTCTCTCATATGTACACACAATTATGCAAGCTCTTGCATGTGTTTCCATCTTTTTTTGTGACAAGCAGGTGCCTCATTCATATTAATCTCCTGAGCAAAACAATAAATAGCCCGGTTTAAACACATTTCAAATTTAGTGATGTCAGGGAAATGCCCTTCCAACCTTCGAATCTGAACTGAACAAATACACCTGCTGCAAAAAAATAAATACAAACTTATTTATTCAATAAAGACAAACACATGGGAAAAAAAAAACCCACTCATCTGGAAAATTCATTTCCATAGTAATTTCTAATTCCATCAACAATTTTAAAAACATGATCAAGTCATTATTATGGGAAACGTAGGCAAAAATTTCCTCAAGCTGTGACTTTTTCTTTCCCAGATGATGTCAATATGCACATGCATATGCCTAGAAAAATTACACATAATTCTTTGCCAATAATTATATGCATGGACAGAATGCATACAGTAAAAGTCACATTTTTAAGCACAGAAAAGGACAAACTTAAAATGTCTTCTTGATAACACAGAATATCAAAAAGTACTCCCAAAGCAGTGTTACATGTGGTTATACAAACAGACCGCCAAAAAAAAAAAAAAGGAAAAAATCTATACAATGGCAAAGTATACAAGCAATTTTGAAGTACTGCCTGTGATCTGGCAATTCCATATCAAAGCCTTAACAAAAAAAAAAGAAGAAAACATTTCAATATTCTTGACAACAATGAAAGAATGAAAAGCAATTCTAAACCAGTACCTACAATGTGGCAACCATGTGCCAGTCTTAAACACAGCACAAAAAGCACAATTTTACAGGAAAAAGAAAATCAACCTTTCTCCACATTTGCAAAGAGAACAGTTCTAGAACACACTGGCAACATACAGATGATACAATATGTCATGTCCAACTCACTGGCAACATACAGATGATACAACACGTCATGTCTAACACACTGGCAACATACTGATGATACAACACGTCATGTCCAACACACTGGCAACATACAGATGATACAATATGTCATGTCCAACACAATAGCAACATACAGATGATACAACATGTCATGTCCAACAAACTGGCAACATACAGATGATACAGTATGTCATGTCCAACACACTGGCAACAGACAGATGATACAACACGTCATGTCCTACACACTGGCAACATACAGATGATACAACACGTCATGTCCAACACACTGGCAACATACAGATGATACAATATATCATGTCCAACACACTGGCAACATACAGATGATACAACACGTCATGTCCAACACACTGGCAACATACAGATGATACAGCACGTCATGTCCAACACACTGGCAACATACAGATGATACAATACGTCATGTTCTTGTCATCCTGTTGCATATCTGCTTTATGAACAAGAAAATAATAATCTATGCATCCAGACAGAAAAAAAATCAAATATACATGTACACAATGTTTCTTTCAATGAAAAAGAAAAAAAAAGACTCAAGGTTGGGAAGAAGAATCAATAACAGTTTTTAACACACACAGCAGACGTTCTGGCAGGTAATATTCACTGCTGGTCAAGATGTGTCCAAAAAAGGCTGCTCTCTCTCATGCTGAGAAGGCAGTTCATGTCATCCTTTTGGTACAAGCACCCTAAACACTCTGCTTCCAAGACCACTTTTTTCCCCAAGAGTGGATAAGAAAAACACATCACAGGCTCAGTCGTGGAGAAAATGAAAACTTCAACAGAAAAACATTTCACCACATTTGCTAGTGTTTATACACACACACACACACACACACACACACACACACACACACACACAACATCATATTTCTTGGAATAACTCTCCAGGCTCATAAACAAGTTAAAAGTAAACAAACAGCACATTTTCATGACATTTCCCAACATTCCAGCAGCGCACATCTTCGTAATAGTGTACACTGTTCCATATATAATAATGGACTGCATTCTAGAACCTAGTGTATAGCAGAGCAGAGTAGTCAGGGAGACTGGTTGTGTTCATTTGCTGGAATATGTGGCTTTGCATTGACTGAACAGCTCAACATTGTTCTTACAAGTAGTGAAAGATGCCATACTACACTAATGGAGGTGCACAACACCCTCACTGTTGCTCAAAAACAGATATGATGTGTTTTCTATGTTGTGCTGTGTTGTTATACTGTAGTGTAATGTTTTGTAGTGTTGCACAGAGCAGCAAAGCATGATGTCATGTAGGGCAGGTCAGTTCAGTAGGCACACTTCAAAGTTTAAGGCATATAACTGTAGATGCGAGGCACCCCTTAGTGCTAGGGAGATCTGAGGATATAACCCCCCTCCCACCCCAAAACCTTTTTATGAAAAAATTGTGTAATCTCGTCACAATCTAATGCCATATTATACAGTATGGAACCATTCTAACTAGCCTTTTGCTTTAAGGCTGGAGGGGGGGGGCAACTTCCACATGCACCAAGCATCATCCATACTGCAGTGTTGTTTCAATTACTGTGTGCATGTGTGTTTGGGCGAGTCCATATGTGTGTGAGTGTATGCGCCGATGTCTGCAGGTATGCCTGTATGTACATGCATCCACGCATGCGTGTTGTGTATGTGTGCGTGCATTTGTACACACGATTGTGCGCATGCATACGCATGTGAGTTTTGTTTTCTCCATAAAAAGTGACCATGGGCCATCCATGCCCATGATCAATGACACAAACCATCAGCAGCACCCTGTCCTGTTACCTGCGATAGCTGGCTAGGTGTTGGTGGAGGCAGACGTAAACGTGGCACACTTCTATCTGTTTCTCCACCCTGCCAGCAGATGGGCTCAAACTTAGACACTCAGTGTGTGAGTGTGTGTGCGTGTGCATGTGTGTGTGTGTTGTGTGTGTGCGCGCGTGTTTATATATGAACATTTGTGCATATGTGTATGGCTGTATGTGCATGTGCTGACATGCTTGCATGCATGCATGTATACATGCACCATATGCAGCGCAATTTTCAAGTGACTTTATATTGTTGCTGGAGCAAGCACTGTTCCTCACCGATGAAACTTCTGCATTACACTGTATAACTTTAGCATAACAACCAATTTCTCCCAGTGAAATTTGGGCTGATCTCCTTGGGAAGAGGGCTCCTGCCTTATAAAGCACTCCCTTTTTTTGTTTCGTTTTCTGCAGGTTCTTTTTTTTTCCTTTTTTTGCTGCCTAATCTTTCCACCACCTCAGTGGTATTATCAAGTGCATGTCATTCTGCTCTCCATTCTCACCCACACCCTGGTTTGCTCTCCTAGGCAATCCACAGGTACAGTAAATGTTAAGTTTTCAGAAGGAAATCTGCCAGAGGAGACACTGCACTGATGCCCAGCTACTTTGGTGGTGATCAGTGGTGCCTTTTCTGATCCAGCACACACACGACACCCCCTGTCAAGTCTCCTACCAAGGGCAATAACTGCTTAGTCATGGGGCCAGTGTGACTGAGTGTCCCTCTCCTGAAGACCCCACCATGTCTGTCTAATGATATTCTCTAGGAACTCACCTGCACTGGCAGTCTTGACACAAACTGACATAGACAGGAAATCAAAACTTCAATAACTGGATGTCTTCTGTACATCCGCCATTTCAGAAACCTCCATACCTGTAGCTCCACCACTTCAGTAACCTGGATGTCATTTACATCTCCACCACTTCAGCGATGTGGATGGCATCTGTATCTACAACACTTCAATAACCTGGATGACGTCTGTATCTTGACTATTCCACTTTGCCTTCACACCTCATCAAATTTTGCCGACACAAACCAAACAAATGTGTGGTCTACACAGAAGATCTTCATATCATCCGAGTCCCATCAGAAACTTGAGTTAACAGGATTTTTCAGCCCTGACAAGCACCTACCCAGAGTTGAAAATGTTACAGGCTCAATTGGGAAGACTGGAACTCAAATTTCCAGGCAAACACAGTACTTCTGTGTATCACTTGGGACAGGCTCACAGTGGGATATATTATAGAAGGAAGTGCAGATTACAGCCCTGTTAAGTGAGACTACAATGGTAAACCAAAGCATTAATTTTAACCTCTGTGATCATAAAAGAAGGAAAACATAAGAAATCATGGTGGTGCTTTCTGGGGGGAATGCTTGCTAATGCTAGGTTCACAAACAAGAGATCAAAAAAGAAACGAACCAGGCACCACCGAATATCACCAAAGAGGATGAAGTGAAATGCAATGGTTGCTGTGAAAGGTTGTCTCAAGACCTGATACTGATTGTTCCATGTGGACTAGGATGCCATGGTGCTATGCAACACTCCGGAGTTTGGCCTTGTCTGAGGAAGACGAAACAAAAACAGCATGCTGGGTATGTTACTGTTGGGGAATGGAATTAAATGCAGCAAAAAACACAAAAAAGAAAAGTCAAAACAACAATGGCCACGTCACACCCTACCTGACGCCCTATAGTGAAGGTGGCTTCCCTCTGATGTGGTTTGCTGAAATCTCTGTCTAGCTGGGGTTGGTATGCCGACACTTCTGGTTGAGGTGCACCGATCTGGTGAAGCTGCAAACGTCTCTTCTCTTCTACTTGCTGGCCACAGAGATATAGATAACATACAGCACTATCAAATTCCCCCTGAGGTCAAATAATACATTTCAAACACTAACACAGCAACAGTCATTGTTACTACTTCTCAGGGTAAATGTTTTCATCCACCTCAGGTTACGTGGCTGAGGGGAATAACCCTCAAAACAGGGGAGCACAGCATATGTAACAATGCCCTCAAATTATTAGAATGACAAAAACGTCAAGATGAGCATCAAAAATGTTCATTTCTATACTGGACACCTGGGAATCCTGAATTAAATGCAGCAGATAAATCTTTATGCAACACTGGGCCACAAACACAGACACATGTGGAACCTCTGAATTATCCGCCTGTACAGCTCCAACCTCAAAATGACCAAAAATCTTAAGACAAGATCATTTCTCTTACATTGTTATACTGTTTTCAACTTCTGTAGGACAACTCCTCCTTATTCAAACAAGCTACAGGCGTGTCCATTGTCAATAACAACAGTTCTGAGTGCAAAGTTGTTGAAAAAATAAAATGCTAGCTTCAGTCTCTTTTCCAACTACTTCCTAACTTAGTTCAAATCCCCATGACTTCCAACTGACAGTCTTTTTTTCCTCCCAAATATGATATCTCAAGACTAGAAAAACTTGCTATCATGACATTAGACAATTGTGAGGTGTAGTCTAAATGGGAATTTGATCATTCTTTTCTGCATTGACATAGTTATCGTATCTTTTAAGTTCTA